>CM031237.1:827028882-827188882 GCA_018340775.1 Taxus wallichiana var. yunnanensis | reverse complement strand
AATAACCATACCTATTTAATTAGATAGTTAAATACATTAATGAATTACTTTGACATAATATTAATGACCCTAAATATATACTCGAGTTTAAAATGGCTGAAATTGAACTTTACCGTTGAAATTTCCTAACATGTGTAATATTTTTATACAAAAGATGAAACTATGTCACATGGATTTCTTCTACTCAATATTGTAGACAATTATTAATAATAAACTTATATTATTAAAAGACTATGTATGATATAAAAACCTAAGAAACAATTAACACTCATAATTGAATCAAAGTATATAACACCACCATTAATCAAATAAATACTCAAATTTAACTATATACAATCAAATAAACATACCTATATAATCGGAGAGAGTAAAATACAAGAACAAATTACTTTGACATAATATTAATGGCCCTAGATATATACTAAACTTAAATTAGAGGAGATTGAAATTTATTGTTGAACTTTCCTTAGTGCGAGTAATAATTTTATAAATAGTTTTCTTAAATCCTCACTCTTTAACCATGAGTGATCGTAATTCAAGTGGGAGTGCTTGCACTTCGACATGTGAGTGATTGCACTTCGATTTACGATTCCTCGACTCAAACTAAAAATAACGATGACTCACACATCAAAGTGCAAGTATTTTGACTTAGAATTGCGATCACTCACACCGTTAATGTGATCACTAACATTTTGACCTGCCATTCTAGTCAATATTTGAATTATTGAGTGTACGAAAAAAATTTAAGTCCCAATGGTCGCTAGGCTAGACAACTTTTAAAATCCATACACTATGTGTTTTATGTATAGTAGCAGAATATAAAAGTATATGGTCAAATAAGAACACCAATTACCTACACAATATATAATGGAGGAAAATTTATGATCTGAATAGAACTAGTTTTTTGAGGAATCATTAGTAACTTTATTTCGTATGAAAATAGTCATCTAATAACATAAATCCTTATATAGAGACTACGGTAATATTTTCCAAGAGTTTTTTCAAGGATGTTATGTTCTAAAATAGATGAAACCTACCTGAGATTATAATTTGGATAGGATTTTATGTGTCAATGTTTATTTATTTGAATAAGGTAGGTATAAATAGTCGTATATGTATGATGATAGTAAAATTGATGTGGCATAAATGACAACAATCACTTATGTAATGTCTTGAATGCTAGCCAAATTCTCCATATGTTCAAGATTTAGATTAAAGGAGGTTTTAGAGATGTTCATATAAGATGTATATTTTTATTTTCTCATTGTGATTTCAAGCATTTGTTTTAACCTTGGAATTGTTATTGATAATTTTCATTTTTAATTCTCCATAGGTTCAAGATTTCAGTGTCCACGCTAATAATTTTCTCTTATTATTTGTGGATACAGTTGACAATGAACCTTATTTTTGAAGAAGTAACACATGTGGATTTACTCTCTAAAGGTGTGAAAGGTGCAAAGGGACTAGTTTATCAATCTAAAACTACACTCCATCACATAAACATGGGGTCTATCTTATTCTTTGTCATAATAAGTATTGTATTCAATGGAAGAGTGAGAAAAACATACACAATTGATGATTGTGAAACCTTGGAAGAAATTGAAAACAAGGGATACTTTATCCCATGGAAAAGGAAGTAAATGATTAAGCATGTGATTTCAGAAGTTTCACATGTGGGGGTTGATGACATACAAAACATCATGAGTAATGACTTGGAGGATACATTTTATGAGGATGAGGATTTGAATCCGATAGTGAAAGCCCGTTGTTACACAATTCCTAAAGACATGATAATGAATTTTCTACAACTTGTGTGGTGTTAAAACATAAATGTGCCCGAAAGAAGGTGAAATAGATGAAGGGTTTATATCCCTAGTACAATAAGAACATGTGATTTCAGGAGTAGTGTTGGGACCCACACAGTTTGGTGTTTTGTGGAAAATATTATAACTACATGCAATGATTTCTATCCACGTCTACAATGCAATAGTGAAGTTGTTTGGACAATCAAAAATCTAGTGTATCTAAAAATAAGAAGTACACTTCATAGGAATCGAAATTATGAACTTCAAGAAACAACCCCACATCAAACACTGACTTCAATTTGAAGTTCAAGGGGTTGTTTCAAAGTTGATACATTTTTGATTAAAAATCAATTTTTTTGTAGAAGCAATAATTAAAAATGTCTATGAAGGAGACATGGCGCACTTTAAAAAATTGGATGGAAATACATTTGGTGCATATTGATAAATTAATCAAGAATTTTTGCATGGGTTTCTCCATATCGAATGATCTCTAATCTAATGGCTTCTTAGCTAGTTGGCCCATACTGAGATGGTTCTATTATGGAACTAAGGCTAAAAGAAATTCGAATATTTATTTGGTAAAAATGGGGAGTGAATTTAAAGATCCATTACCTCAAGTGGTATACCAAAATTCATTTGAATCTTCCATTTTTAGTAGTATTAAAAACTTGATAAAAAGACCTTACAACTCCTGCAAATGCCAAAAGGTAAATACTACTCCATATAGTACACCAAAGACAAGGGAAAATGAGAAAAAAATAAGAGAACAATTTTTCTTTGAATTCGAGAAGAAACCTTTTTACAAGGATGTCTCTCTAATCTATCTCTCAGCACTTTAAATCACAATTGGAATGTAACTCTAGGGATGAATGAACCTACCATTAAAAATTTGTACATACATTCACCACAAATGCTAGTAATTGTGATGTAGGTCAAACTTCTAAGAAAACTATAGATAAATTGAAGTTATGTGGAAGGGATGTATGTAATAATACATGGTAAAGATTTCATGGAATCCCAAAGAGAACCTATTATGGATATAGACAATATTTGATGAATGGAGAGAGGAGGGAAGTAAATGGAAATACAGGAAAATAGTAACAAATGCCAAGCATTGTCACAACTATTACATTGATGTCCAAAATGGTGAAGAGGAATTCTGAAATATCACCACACATGTCTCATTTAGTTGGATAAGATGGTACAAAAGTAAAAATGAGACTTCTGCCTACATGTTATAGTTATGCTTACATCCTACAAAATTGTAATGAGGGCCTTTCACTGTTGAACCTTCCTCCAATGTCATAGTCAAATATCAGTAAAATATGGAAAGAACATTTCTCCCATGTTTCAATCACAAATAAAAACTTCTTCTCCAAATGTGATGAGTTCATAGAGCTTAAGAACAAATGTGAAACCACCTCATGTCTAGAAATACTGGGAAAAGAAGATCAACGCCAAAAATGGAAAAATGATTACATTTAAAGTTTTTGTGTAACATACTATACACATAAATTGCAATCGAGTGACATCATAATATTTACTTGATCATCGTGCATGAAAAATGGACAATATGAAAATGACTTACTAAGGATGGGAAGAAAAAAATCAATAAGCAATGCTATTAACCTCCCCATCACCTTGATTGTTATGATGAAACATGGGAATAAACCTGGGGTTTTAGGAACTATGGTCTCCCTTTTTTTGAGTGAGGAGAAAATTTCACAATAACATCATTGGGCGTGTATCAAGAAGCTATAAGAACCACTTATAGATCAATATGGTGATATGTTATATAGTAGTGGGGTGTCAAAACACCCAATACATGATGAATCTGTTGTAAAACAATGTGTATGACAAGTGTAAGAAATACAAGTAGAAAAATGAGTAGGCTCATATAACTAATATTGTAAGAAGATGTTCAAGTTCATTTAAAAATAGCCACCAGTTCTCTACTTAGCAACTAGATAATGTTGTGACAACAAAAATTGCATGTTATTTGCATTTTCATCCATGTTGATAACGAAGGATTTTCAAATAAGTGTACATGATCTTTCTTTTAGTGGGTCACACACATGAGGACATAGATGGGACATTTTGGCGATTATCAACAACATTATGCAAATTAGAAAAATTCTCTTTCTAAAATTAATGGACACTTACGTAACATGCCAAGAGGGTTCCGTAACATTCAATATGTACCATATCAAGGAAGTTTGTGACTTTAAGGCCTTTCTAGAACCACACCTACTAGATGGAAACCATAAGATTATGGGTATCAATAAACCAAAGATGTTTAAATTCCATGTCATTAACAAAATTTCCAACATGGAGTATAAAACATCAATCGTGGAAGTCTTATGGTCACAACCAATCGATATATAGAAAATAGTGGGTGGGAAACCTTTCTTACGTGAAAGAGAATCCTCCATTGACACCCTTCAAAGAACTAAAAGAGATGACAGACCAGAGAGAGGCATTCGAAATACATCAAACAATGGAAAAATATTTCAAAAGAAGGTGGAGAAACATTTTGGGTTTTGAAGATTATGTATTGGAAAAATGTTCAGATGCCCTGGAAAATTCCTTCACAATCGATTGTATCATGACGAAAAGATATTTTTTTGGCCAAAAATAGTTTAGGATAGTGCAATATATGATCAAATACTCGGTGCACCACATCTTGACATGGATAACTACTATAGTCAAAATTTCTTTTTAAATAAGGAGATATATGTTGGGCCTATTTGTGATAAAACCTAAGGAAAATTCAACCTAGTTGTTGATGTGAATGTGATAGACCTCTGACGCATTCAACCTAGTTGTTGTTGTTGATGATACTAGTAATACCAGTTGATGATAATGTACCTATATGGATGGGAAAGGTAGAATGAATTTCAATATAAGATTTTCACACAAAGGATCAAAAGATAAGGTTATGTTTGGTAGGAACCCACAAGAAAATAAAATATAGAAAAAGAAACGTACCAATAATTCTTAAAGAAAAATAAATGGTGGTGAAAAGCAAGGAAACATAAAAATTGATATAGAAATAATCATATGGGTATGAACACCAAGAAAAATATGGAAAGGAGATCAAATTAAAATATTGAATTAGGGACATGATGCTATCCAGGACATACCTTTCACAAATTCAAGAACAATAATTAATGTATTGTAGTTAAAATTAGTTGGACTAGATACCTTAGAGGGATCAATCCTTATGTAATTTTCAATATAATTATCCCAAAGGAATTGATTTCCTATGGAAATAAATTTTCAAATCCATTTTTTCAAAACAATGTGTTTAACATAATTCTTAACTCTTTATTGTTCTTTATGATTTATAGAATGGAAAAGCATAAAAGTAGTTCACATTATCTGGATTATCATCTATTTTGAAATGCCTAGTGACCGCTAAATTCCATTACAATCATTTACGTTTTACAAACTGATCAAATAAATTTTAAAAAGATGCATCTTAGTGGCTACTAGGCTTATGTGTCTTAGCGGCCATGAGGCTTATGTACCTTAGTGAACACTAGGCTTATGTAACTTAGCGCACTAGGAGTATGTAACTTAGTGTCCGCTAGGCTTATGTAACTTAGTGGCCGATAGGCTTATGTAATTTAACGATTTCCATGCTTATGTATCTTGTGGATGTGAAGATGATGTAAATTTTTGGTAGATAGGCTTATGTAACTTAGAAATCGCTAGGATTATGTAGCTTAGTGACCACTAGGCTTATTTCACCTAGTGGAAGTTATTCTTATGTAAGTTAGCAGCTTCTAGGATTATGTAAGTTAGAAAAATATAGGATTATGGGTAAGTGCATAGATCCGGGGGCCAAAAAGAGAACAAAATGTTGGAGAAATAAAAATTGGAGTTAGGATGGGGAAAATTTTGGTTTGGTAAATACCAAACCATAATGCGTACATTTCCTCATATTATAAAAAAGAAAACACATTCTCCATTTTCATTTGTCCTAAACGTGAATTCACTAACAAACCCTACACTCAGATTTTCTCTTCGACCATTTTTCTCCCAAAACGTTTACAGACTGCATAGAAGGTTGGATTGAGGTTGATTCAACAATGCCACCATGGAGAAGAGGTAAAAATTATTTTCTCTAAATTGCAATAAAATTTGGTAATTGTTTGATATTTGTACAATAGGTTTTAATTAAATACATTTTTTCTTATTCTTACAGTTCCTCCATAACCACAAAAAACCTTGCAAATTATCACAACCCTCCTATCCCTCCTATAATTTTTGAACATCCTCTAGGTAGTCCTGAGGATTTAGTAGTCCATATAGTTGAGAATAAGATTCGCAATTGAAGAATTGATTAAAATAAATGAGTGATACCCATTCTAAAAACCCTCTCGTGCCTTGTTGGAAAACACATTGGAGGCATTATTGGCTCAGGTTGATGTGGCAAGGATTCAAATTGATTAGTGGACATATTATAGGGAATATTATGATGATAAAGTATCATATGTAGATGTAAAAAAACTAATTACAAAAGACGTCATATGTGCATTATTTATGGACCCTAGAACTAATCTTGGGTTTCGTTGCCAAACAAGTTGCGATCCACTACTATAACAATGATCCGATAAAAATAAATTTTGAGACTAATGGTGGATGATATTTGATAAACCACTTTGTAATAATAATGAGGTTCCATTATATGTTTTGAGGAAAATCTACTATGAGTTTATCCTTAACAAGATCCTGAACTATTTTGACTACCGAGAGTCTCAAGGCCGAGGAAAAGGCTCTACACAGGATAGACCAGGTGCACAATGTGTTATTATTTAATATGATAGATCCATACAAAAAATTCCCCTTATCCTGAGGTAGTCTCTGTAATAGTGAAGAAGACAATAGAGATCGATACACTACACGTGCTTTAGGAGCTCTATGATACCTTTTCCAACATACGAGGGAGGTTTCTAATACCAATGTTGGTGGAGGTAGATAAAGGATTCCTCTAGGTAGTAGTAGCATGAGGCCACATATTTGCACATCTTGTGGTAGCATATGCATGGGACCTAATGAGGATGATAGTTTCATGCAGACTGGTGTTGGTGGAGTTGTTTCGTGGTACACATGATGATGTGGCTATGTCTAACACTTTTTGAGTGATACATTTGGATTTTAGACATCGATGACACCTTCATAGGTATTTTTAATTTTTTATTACATGTTACAAAAATATCGAGTACTTAATTTACATATATATGTTAAAATTTCAAAATAATTGTATTTGAACTTCATCAAATTTATTAATTTACACATACATATGTACATGTATGCATTAATATTACAACATTCGAGAGGGACATCATCATTCCAATGATAGGTTACGAGAACCATGCCAATGTATACATTCACATATGTAATTTAGAATATTAAATTTGTCATATTTTCCGTATTTAAATATATATAACTTTCACTCAAATATATGTCTATATATGTATGTTCTTGTATATATATTATATATGCTCAACTAACATGACATGATATATATTTTTATAAATTTGATGACCACACAAGACATGCCACCATCTTTATGAGGAGTAGAGAAATGTGTTTCGCTGTGATTTCATCGTACCAACTCACTGAGGTATACAAATTATGTATTTTTGTTAACTAGAGTGTAATTCATATTATGTCCAATTATTTTAATAATTTCCCTCATTGTAGCATCATGTAGATAGTCAATGTGAATGCATTGTGTATATGTAGGAGTTACCTATGATTGTTATCAACCCTATACATATGATTCATAGGTGTGGCGTGGTAAAAAAATAGTTGTATATTGATAAAATTAGTTAAAATATTTTCATTACATATGTACTTGGTGTAAATGTTTAGATCTGCACTAATTTTTTTATTGTTAATATAGTTCTACAAGATAATTTTGATGTTTGATTTTGTAATTTTATGTGTATGTAGGGTTCAACCCCTTCCATTTTCGCTTCGAGGGCATGGACTCCTAGAGCTCGTCATTTTGACACACCTTGGTTCATGATCCAGTAGCTCTCATTGACACCATTGAGCATGAGATGCAAATTCAGCATTACCAAGAGATTGAGGTAAGTGCGTGTACATGTAAATAATTTCATTAACACGGTCTTATGTATTAAGTTTTGACAAAAACATTGTATGTATTTATAGGTTCAACTACAACTGAGTTTTGAGAATAAGAGGACTGCATGATCATGTCATGGAGGATCTAAACTTATCTCACATATCTTCATCTATGCTTAAGGGAGATCCTTCTTTGAGCATGGAAAAGAAATGAATATATTCTGATATATATATATATATATGTGTGTGTGTGTGTGTGTGTGTGTGTGTGTGTGTGTGTGTGTGTGTGTGTGTGTGTGTGTGTGTGTGTGTGTGTGTGTGTGTGTGTGTGTGTGTATGTATATATATATATATATATGTATATATATATACATATATTAATACACACACACATGTAAATATGACATTTATTTTATACGCCTATATGCATGAAATTGTATGAACGTTCAACATTGTATGCATGCCTATATGAAATTGACTTGATATTATATGACCTATTCACATATTTGTATTTATTTTGCACGTTAATACTATTTGGAACTTGATATGTTTTTATGAGACCTTACATTTATGAGATTATAATTATATCCAGACTAATATGATGTGCACTTGACAATATATGACATTATGGATATTTTTCATTTATTGGTGTTGTATACTAGCATTTTCGATGTCTTATGACCTTTTATGTGTTAGTAGTTCACATACATAATATGCATGAAACTTTGGAAATCAAGTCATAAATTGGTTAAAGTAAATTAATTATTCATTCAATTTATCAATGTGTATATGTTTAGGAACCTTTTCTAGAGGAGGTTCAAAGTTTTAATTCAAATTATAAGATATATTATTGAATTTTTATATATTTTTGGTTTCATAATAATAATGAATAAGTATCCATATTCATTATTTATGTGATTTCATCTCTTTCAATAAAAATTGATAAAGAACATATTTACCAAAAGTAAAAATTTATCACCAAGAGAGAGAGAGAGAGTGAGAGAGAGAGAGAGAGATAGTACAATGCAAGATGTACAATTTATTTTGGTTGCATGATCAATTTATTTGAATGAAAGTGTTTATTTTTCTCTAAGGAAGATGGCTAGATACAGTTCTTCATCCATTTACTCATGTATTTGAGAAGTAACTTGATGCAGAGAACAAAAGTTGATTCTTTTGCACATGTTAACTAAGTTTTTTCACTTCAAGAGTCTTCTACCTTATTCTTTTCACACCATGAAAACTTTCCAAGTGATGAGAATCAAAGTAAACATTAGATTTTACTCAAACTCCTAGACTATCATGTTTTTCTTAGATTGAAACAATGTCATTCATGAGTTCATGTTGGGAATAAACCACAAGGTTCCAAGACTAAGTGATAGATGTTTTAGACACCCTTTAGGCCCCTTAAGGTGTAGGAAAATTTTATTTCCCATCTCCAAGGCTAGACCTACTTTCTACCACCCCCTCCTTCTACACTAAACTTTTCTCCTTGTAGCCCTTCCTTGAGGGTTTTTAAACTTATTTTCTCACTTAGAGGGTTTCAAGACTAACTCAAGATATTTTAGGATACCCTTTTCCCTATTTCACTTGCCTAAGAAGTTTTAGGTTCAAACTCAAAATTTAAGCATTTGTTTTGACTAAATTGTTCTTACAAATTAGGTCTCCTCTTGAGACAATCTTGTCTACAAAAAACTGGTATAGATTCAGGGCATATAGGGGCATAAATAGTTTGAAAAATTCTTCAATAGACTAGACACTTGACACTAACCCTTAAACCATCTAGAATCCCTACATATACCTACTCTAAATTTGAATTTTTGAATATTTGGACTCAATTTAACACTATTGAATGAATCCTAAAGACACTCTAAGGAGCTCATGACCTCCTATACTAGAGAGAGAGAGAGAGAGAGAGAGAGAGAGAGAGAGAGAGAGAGAGAGAGAGAGAGAGAGAGAGAGAGAGAGAGAGAGTGAGTCAATGTGAGTGTAAGGTTATCTAATGAAATATTTTGCAAAAGAAGCTCCTAGAATTAAATGGAATGTGTAAACACATTGAGGTGACACAGTAAATGCAAGGGGAGGCTTTAGTTTGGTGGTCAATGATCTTGGTGATTACGTGATATGTTGGTAGGCGTAGTCCCTTAAGATACCTGAGAGAAAAAATGCTATAAGTTCACCGAGTGATTTCTCGGTCTCCATGACACCTTGAAAAATATCATCTAATCCTACACATCAAGTTGGGAACCTCTACAAAATCTGTCTCGGTTTCCCCACTAAATTTGGTCCTCTTTTTGTCCTATTATTCACAACCGTGCTGAATATTGTAGTATGATTTAGTGTAACACTTCCTGTAAACACCTAAATTCAATATCTATACCTCTTCTACATGCGTATGCTTATTTCTCCTTGGTCTTCACATAGGTCCCCCTTAATTTAATTTATCCCCCTTTTATTTAATTTAAAATTCCCATTTAATTCCTATTAATTAATTAATTCCTATTGATTGATTAATTAATCATTTAATATCTTACATGCCCTAACAAACTTTCTATTTTGGGTGTTTTTATCCTAACACATAAATCCCCTTTAATTTTAAAGATTTTTTATCTTGCCTATCTTTATCCCTTAACATCCCTAAAAATCCCTTGCCCGCCTACATGCTTTAAATCACTCTCCCAACTCTTAAATGTCCAAAATTCCAATCAAATCACAAAAGCATCCCCATTAGGGAAACATTCCATGTAGTCGGTGGTGACTCCAACCCAGTCGTTGTCGACACTATAAACTAAATATTTTCTTTCTACAATCATCGATGCATGTGAATTTTGGAGCTTCCTAGTGACTCGTGAACTATTCCTTTAGTGCCCACATTTTTATAGCCTTAGTTATTTGTTGTTCCTTTTACTCAGAGACATGTTTTGGGAGGGATTTGATATATTTTGGACATTATATTAGGATATTTGACCTTATTAGACATGTATGGAGATTTAGGCATATAGCGCCAATTTAGCTTGATTATGGTGTTGACACCTTATCTTATGATGCCACGGATACTAACTGATATGATGTTGTTTTGGACCATAATCATATTGATGGATACTAGTTTAGTTGCATGTTTGGGTTCTATGGATGTATGTCACTTTATCGTTATGTCTAACTCATGGTGAATTGTGCATAATTGTGGATATTGTCACATTTTTTATTCCAGAATGATGATATGCTAGCACATAATTCATTGATTTCTTATTGAGTAGTTGATTCACATTTTATCGGACATGTGCATTTAATGTGTGCAATGAGTGTGCGAGTCACAGTCATAAAAGAGAACATGGATTCAGGCATCTACACAATTTTGCACAAGCAGCCCATGGGGCTAAGTCCTAACCGTGTTTATTATATGAGGCCTTAGTATTAGAGTTTATTATTTTGGGCACCATGAGTGACCCTCAATTGTAATGTAATATGTCTTGTAATATTAATCTTGCTTAGGATGTTTAGTTTTCCTTGTAAACTTGATTTTAGGACCTAATGGTCCCCACTTGCATTTAGTTTGGAGATTGGATAATGATGTATTTAATTAAAGGGGATTATGGTCACATGTGAGCCCTTGGGTGGGCCCCACATCCTCTACCCTTGTGCCAAACCCGAAATTGGACTATTTTAGGCATTTTTAGTGACCCCTTTTAGTTTGGTAGTTCACTTAGCATGAAAATGGGAACCTTGGACCCTACCTAATAGGTAGGGGGCTTAATTCCAAGGCATAGAGGGAGTTTCCCTTCTGTTTTTCCTCCCTTTAGTCACATCCATGTAAGGTGGATGAGTATGTGTGTTTTGTTAAAAGTCATGTCACAAGTTTGTCTTGTTGTACATTTTGGGTAATTTTGGAGAAGAGGGTTAAAAGCTATTTTATCCTTTATCTCTTTTATTTTGAAAATCTTTGACCTTGAGGGAAAGAGGGTGACACATGTCACCCCCTCATTGTGAGGATTTTTTTGGCTTCTCTTCAAAAATCTCCTCATGGGGAAAGAAGAGAACTTTTTTTTTGGAGCTTTTTCTTGGAGGCTTGTGGATTTTGCAGCTATAGCTTGCTTGGATAAAGAAGTGGAAAAGTTAGAAGTGGAGAGCTTTTGGAGGTAGGATCCTTGAGTTAATTTTCATGTTTATTTTATATTAGATATTAGTCTTGTTTTTTAAAAATGTGTGTTACTACTCGTGTGTTACCATTTGTTATGTTTGTGGTTTTATTTTCCTCCATCCATGATATGACATGATGGATTTTTCAAGTTTGTGGGGGAAGAGAGAGGGATTTTTCCCTCTCAATCCTCATGGCTTGATGGGAAATCCATGTAGGATTTTATTTACTCCCCTCAAATGGTTTTGAGTGGGGAAGGTGGTTCATATGGTTTGAACCCCCTTCCCCATTTTTGTGAGGAAACCCTTTTGGGTTTGAAAATCCTCCCAAGAAGGATTTGGTGAATGGATGGAGAAATAAGGAGGGTGTGATGACTTTGGAGGAATAAGGAGGTTGTGGAGAATTTTGTTTATGTGTAACCAATTTTGGCTACACTCTTGACACTTGGATATCTCCTTCTTCTCTTCCCCATTTTGGAGGTAGAATATGGCTTCTCCTCTTTTCCCTTATTTGCAATTTTGGTGATTGTTTCTTAGTGCATGGTCTTAGCTTGTATGTGAAAATAATATTGGATTGTTCTCCCTTACTCTTGTGCAAAGTTGTGGAAAGTAGTCCTCTTTCCCATGGGCTTGGGGGAGGCTAGCATGTCTTTCAACCTTGGAAAGGCATGTAATGATGCCTAAAGGTTGGGTGGTTAAACAAGCCTTGTTCTCTTGGAGTTGGATTCTTGTAAGAGTATTCGAGTTTGGAGCTCAAGTTTAGAGATGGTTGGAGTTTGTGGAATTTTGGTCTCTCCTTGTCCTCTCAAATTTTTGTGAAGCATCACTCTCATTTTATCTCTAAGAACATGGCTATGTGGAAGCTTTATTTTATTGTGAATTCTCCATTTTGTATTTGGTATTACTTGCAAATTTGAGTCATGTTTTGCTAGAGCAATCTCTCTTTAACCTTGTAAAGAAGCTTGTAATGTGGTCCTTGAAGTAGTTAAGAGGTTTTGGGTATTTTTTGTTCTTGTGAGCTTAAGATATTTGGGAAGGAATTCTTGTAAAATAGTTATTTCCTTTAATATGAGATTCTTGGAAATCTATTTTGAAATGAAAGTTGGTTTATTGGAAGAATTGTTATTCTTGTAATCTCCTTCTTGTCTTTGTTTTTTCACTATTGGATGAAAATGTTTTTCCATTCTTAAAATACATTCCTTCTTGAAAATTTTGAAACATAGTGAATATAACAAAATGAGTTTTACTCTCTTCCTTGTTAACTTAGCAAGATGGATTATTAGTGAAC
The DNA here is from genome assembly GCA_018340775.1 of Taxus wallichiana var. yunnanensis. Lineage (NCBI taxonomy): Eukaryota > Viridiplantae > Streptophyta > Pinopsida > Cupressales > Taxaceae > Taxus > Taxus wallichiana. The sequence continues at coordinate 827,175,556 of CM031237.1, read as the reverse complement.
TAGTGTGATTATACCTCCTCCTTCACTAAGATTAAATTTGTTCCAAGATCTCTCTTATAAATTTGAAATACAAAGTTATATTTCCCTTACTTATACAAATGAGATGCATATGTTAGAATATTTTCGTTTAGTTAAATTTCAGAATATAATTAAAATGTTTCTTTTAAAAAAAAGGGGGTTGTTATTATTGTGTATATTTACATTGTTACAATCTTTATATATATATGTATGTATGTATGTATGTATGTATGTATGTATGTATGTATGTATGTATGTGTGTGTGTGTGTGTGCGTGTGTGTGTATATATATATATATATATATATATATATATATATATATATATATATATAATAGTGAATTAGAATTTTTGCATATATCTCAAAATTTTAAGAAATGATAAACATGAAAAGAAATAAAAATAAATGAATAAATAGTCATTAGTATAAATAAACAAAGTTATCGTGGATTATCAATATTAATTAATATATATATATATATATATATAATATTTTTTTAAAATAATTGTTTTAAACGTATTAAATTTAAAATAAAACAAAAAATATAATAGGTTTGGGGATGGCCGAACCCCCCTCCCCACTCCCCGCGCATCCCAACCCCTAAGCACCGCCTCGTCCCCACACCCCGCGCCCACCACCACATTGCTTCCTCCTCCTCGGTCTCCAATCCTACACGCATCCCGCAGACCCTCATCCCACGCTCCCTACCCACTACCCTCTCCATCACTACTTCCATACTGCACCGGTCTATCCCCTCCCCCTCACATGCACCCACCTCTCACCCTCAAACACTTCCCCACATGTGCCACGAACCCCAACTCCACTCCGCCACCGCCCACCTCCCACATTGTTTCCCACAAGAAAACAAAAAAAATAAAAAGGGGGTGACCCAACCCCTCTCCCCTCCATGCCACCATTACTGTAAAACGAGGTAAAACTACCCGATTCAATACGTAACATCTCTAGTTTTAACATGAACAAGGAAATAAAAACAAAAAAATAAAATAAAAATACTAACTAATAAGTAAGGAAATAAGGGGACATATTCTCAAAAGGAAACTCTATGAAATCAATTTCCCATATCTCTTCAACTCCACCTCGCAAAAGACAAAAGAAAACAAAATGAAAACCAAAAAGAGAGAAAGGAAAACATAGAGAAATTTAGGGCAACTTTAGGGTAAATTCGAAATCAAGGGATAACATTAGATTTGATCCAAGGGCCTCACACTTAACCCTACACATTTTAAGTCATGGGAAATTTATGGGTATGGGAGGGAAAATTATAGAGGGGTGTGGCAAATTAATAAATAAAGGGAAAAAAAAACATAAAAGGATGTGTGTATTTATTTTGGAGGCCATAATAAGCTAAATAGAATAAACAATTAATTTGTTTTGGGCTATTACTAGGGCTGAGAAAACTAAAGTTGTATAAATTAAATTATTAACGGGATATGGTTCAAAAGGGACTAATTTTAATTAATCATTTAAAAAAAAATTACCCAAAATTTTCCAGTTGAATTTTAGTGTGTATTTCGGTGTCCCAAGGTGGGGCATTACATTTGGTATCAGAACAGAGGTTCACACATGTAGACGCTCTGGGTAATTAATTAACTAGACAAAAATATTTTATCAACATTTAAATAAATAAATAAATAATAATAATAATAATAAAAACCAATCGCTATAATTTAATAATCTCTTCTCTCACCGTGTGCACAGGATGACACCCATAAGGTGATGATTGGTTAGGGGTTTGGGACGTATTTTGCCTATGCCCAAACCTCGGGCATCCAAATTTGGGCCTAAAATTTTAGATTCTCTTCAAAGTAGTTGATAAGTGTTTGGAGCAAGGCATCTTCCACCACCACAGGAGGCGAGAGAGGAGGAGATTCCATTAGGAGATGAGGAGCCGATAGGTGAAGACGTGCACTGAGCGGCCGGAGCATGATAACCCGAGGCGGGAGAGGTCACATAGCCCTTTCTGTTCACCACGAGAGGGTAGTCTCGTATCATTGTAGCTACTCACATAACTTTGAGGGACCATTCGGAGATAGACAACCGCACTCACCTATCGGACCGCATCTCTAGGATCGGGACACAAGTAAGTGTGATTAGATACCTTCTTCGCTTATAGCCACCTACTTACACCGGTTCTACTGTGATGGATTTTAGGGTAGAGTCATGGCTCCTTATCCTAGATAGCTACTTTGGCTTGCACTCTTATGAGAGTGATATCAAGGCCAGGTTTTCCATACACCTCCTCCAAGATGCAAAGAGACATTTGGTGGAGGAATGAGGAGTGGAAGCTCCATTTGACTCGAGAGATAGTGACTTGGGAGTTGTTCGATGAGAAATTTAGGGCCCGCTATATGTCAGAGCATTTTCATGTAGAAGAGGATTAAAGAGTTTCACAACTTATGACAAGGATCTGACATAGTAGCATAGTATGAGAGCAGGTTCTTGGATCTTCTACAGTATGTGGACTACCTGCAAGATGAAAAATTACAAGTAAATAGGTTTATTCGAGGCCTGAATGTAGACATAGTAGGAGCAATTAGGATGTTATCTCCTCCCACACTTGAGAAGGCTATTGAGAAGGCCTACTTAGCTGAGGAGAATAGGACCAAGGCATAGGAGCACCGAGATAGAAACAAGAGCAAGTTTTAGGATAGGATGCAGGCCTTTCAGAGTCAGAGGTCATGAGGTACAACACCACCTCCTAGAGGAGGATTATAGCCTCCCCAACCATTACAAGGGCTCCACCACATCCACAACAGTAGGCCTAGTAGTATGGCCACCAACAGTAGAGGGTGAGATAGACCCAGAGCTTTCAGCAAGGTGGTACAATAGGGGTTTTGGTGGAGCCAAGGATAGGAGACAGGGCACTCAAGAAGGTACATCCGGCTCGCATGCGTAGTCCTCTACGAGGGTTGGGCGGTAGGATCAGTTCACCAGAGTACAGGAGGGACCCCATCTCAAAGGGGTACATGAGGATGTTTTTTTTGTGGGTCACTCTGACCACTATGTGCGTATGTTCCCGCACAAACCCGCTACCATGGATATGTAGAGAGCTCCTAGATCTAGCAAATGGTGGGTGATGTAGGATGCACCCATCATGTGTATGTAGTAGTTGAAAACCGCTAGGCATAAGTATTAGCCACTATTATTGAGATGATGTGTACTATCAAGGGTATTTTTATCTCAGTACTTTTTGATTCAAGTGCTTCAAATTCTTTTATATCTCCTTCTATAGTGGACCAGTGTGGGCTAGTGGTGGCTAGGTAAGTAGATAATTAACAAGTTGAGTTGGCCTCTGGGGCCAAACTTGTAGTGGACTCGTATGTGGAGAGTTGCGTACTTGATTTGGGAGTCTTCTCCACTACACTTGACCTCGAGTTATTCCTCTAGGATCCTATCAGGTAGTTTTGGGTATGGATTGGCTCGAGGCTCATCGGGCTAAGGTAGATTACAGAAATAAGGTCATTGAGTGTCAGATGATCTTGGGAGTGTAGTTGTGATATCAGGGATGTAGAGGCCTATCTCTTTACATATGATATCGGCTAAGCAACTCAAGCAAAGCATGCATAAAGGTTGTTAGTTGTTTTGCTATCACCATCAGTGATCGATCGAGAGTACCCAGAAAATTCACCCTTAGATGATCATGCAATTTTGAGGGAGTATGCAGATGTGTTTCTAGGTGAGCTTCCAGGGTTACCACCCCATAGAGAGGTGGATTTCACCATTGATTTAGTGTCGGATCTCAGCACTGGTTTCTATGGCACCCTATCGATGATGACTCCTTGAGCTTCATGAGCTCAAGATACGGTTAGAGGAGTTGTTGGAAAAGGGACTCATTCTTCCTTGTGTATCTCCTTGTGGAGCGCCGGTCATATTTGTTAAAAGAAGGATGGTTCTCTTCAAACTTTGTGTAGACTTTAGCAACTCAACAAAGTCACAATAGAGAACCATTATCCACTCCCAAGGATTGATGATTATTTTGATCGAGATGCGGGGAGCTAGAGTGTTCTCCAAAATCAATCTCAAGTTAGGGTATCATCAGTTGCACATATCAAATGCGAGACATTTATAAGAAAAAATTTCACACACGTTATGGGCATTATGAGTTCACCGGTATTTCCATTTGGTTTGACTAATGCCCTAGCTATCTTCATGAGCCTCATGAATGGAGTATTTAGGACCTTTCTGGATCGCTTTGTCTTAGTGTTCCTAGATGATATATTGATATATTCTCATTCCGAGGAGGAACACGAGGAGCATTTGAGACATGTACTATAGGTTTTGAGAGAGTAGAAGTTGTATGGGAACTTGGAAAAATACATCTTCTTTAGACAAAGATTCATTACTTGGGTCACATCATATCAGGAGAGGGTATCTTAGTAGATCCCTCTAAGATTTAGGCTATCATGGATTGGCCAAAGACCCACGTTAGTCACTGAGGTGAGGAGTTTTATGGGTTTAGCAGGTTACTACCATAGGTTTGTTCAGGATTTCTCTAGAATTTTCACCCTATTACTTCCCTTTAGAGAAAAGGGAAGAAGTTTGATTGGTCAAAAAAGTGTGAGCAGCCTTTCAATTGCTTAAGGAAAGGTTAACCACGATGCCCATATTAGTAGTTCCTAGACCCGATAAAGGATTTTGTTGTTTGCACTGATGCATCACTAGAGGGTTTGGGAGCCATTCTTATGCAGGAGCATTGAGTGATTGCCTTTGAGTCGCGTAAGCTCAAAGACTACGAGCTTAACTATCCTACCCATGATTTAGAGCTTGCAGTGATGTCCATGTGCTTATGCGTTGGCGTCATTTCCTTTTGGGTAGACCTTTCATTTTGAGGACTGACCACCATAGTTTATAGCATATCTTCTCACAGCCGAACCTCAACGCTCAACAACGGCGTTGGATGGAGTTCCTATGTGAGTATGACATGGAGGTGTAGTATATCAAAGGAAAGGAAAATTCAGTTGCAGATGCACTTAGTAGGCGACGACATGTGCTTGCATCTTTGACCTTGTAGTCAGATTTGAGAGGCAGGATTCTTGAGCATCTTCCTGAGGACAAGTTTTATGAGGGAGCTAGATAGATGTTGGAGTCACAGGGTTCCTTAGAGGGTAGATTTTCAGGGTGCATTGGAGAGACAGATAGTTTACTTTGGTTTCGTAGGTGCATCTATGTGCCTAAGTTAGGTGATATGCGTAACTTCATCCTCACAGAGGCTCATTGAGCTCCTTATGTGGCACATCTAGGAGTGAAGAAAATGCACACCGATCTGAGGGAGTTATATTATTGGCCACGTCTTCGACAAGAAATAGCAGATTTTTTTGCACGATTCCTTGAGTGTCAGAGGGTCAAGGCAGAGCATTCTCATCTCACAGACTCTTACATCCTCATGATATTCCATAGTGGAAATGGGATGTGATCTCCATGGACTTCATAGTAGGACTCCCTATGTCTTCTTATCATCATGATGCCATTATGGTCACTATGGATAAGTTGACCAAGGTTGCGCATTTCTCGCCAACCAAAGTCACCTATAATGCATAGGCCATCGCCAAAGTATTTATGGAGGACATTGTTAGGTTGCATGGGATTTCAAGACCATCATCAATGATAGGGACACCATTTACACTTCAGTTTTCTAGACTTCCTTTTAGGCCGCTCTTGGTACTCAGATTAATTTCAGCTCAACATATCATCCAGAGACAGATGGACAGACAGAGAGGGTTAATCAGGTACTGGAGGACATGTTGAGGATGTATGTGATGGACCAGCAAAAGAAGTGGGAAGATTATCTTCATTTAGTTGAATTTACATACAACAACAACTATCATAGTTCCATTGGTATGGCTCCCTACTAGGATTTGTATGGTCGACCTTTCAGACACCCTTGAGTTGGGACAGACTAGATGACAGGATTATTCTTGGACCAACTTACCTATAGGACTTAGAGCAGCAAGTTGTTCTGATTAGACAACATCTTGAGTAGGCTAGAGCACGCCAGAAGGCATATGCGGACACCAAGAGGATTGATCGTCACTTCTGGGTGACAAAGTCTTCTTGAGAGTGCGTCCTCATAAGAGCCCAATCTACTATGGAAAGGGTTCTAAGATATCACCTCGTTTTGTGGGGCCTTTTCATATCTTAGAGGTCATTAGTCCAGCTTTCCTATCACCTAGCTTTTAAACCACACCTTGCACGGGCCCACAATGTATTTCATGTTTTTGTATTACGTAGATATGTACCAGATGTTTCTCATGTTTTGGATTTTTTAGCATTATAGGTAAAGGACGGAGGGAAGTGGAGGCTGGAGCCCGTATGCATATTGGAGCACTAGACATTGACCCTTTAGGGTCGATACTTGGACCAGGTTAGAGTGCAGTGGGACAAATATGATGAGACAACAACTACCTAGGAGGATGCTACACCATTGAGGGCCAGATATCCCTATCTCTTTTAGTGACTTCCAGGAGGAAGTCTAATTTTAGTAGAGGGGGATGTAGTGCCCACATTTTTATAGCCTCAATTATTTGTTGTTCCTTTTACTCATAGACATGTTTCGACAGGGATTTGATATATTTTGGACATTATATTAGGATATTTGACCTTATTAGACATGTATGGAGATTTAGGTGTATAACGCCAATTTAGCTTGATTACTATGTTGACACCTTATCTTATGATGTCATGGATACTAATTGATATGATGTTGTTTTGGACCATAATCATATTGATGGATACTCAGTTAGTTACATGTTTGGATTCTATGGATGTATGTCACTTTATCGTTATGTCTAACTCATGGTGAATTGTGCATAATTGTGGATATTGTCACATTTTCGATTCCAAAATGATGATATGCTAGTATAGAATTCATTGATTTCTTATTGAGTAGTTGATTCACATTTTATCGGATAGGTGCATTTAATGTGTGTAATGAGTGTGTAGGTGATAGGTCATAGGAGAACATGGGATTTAGGGCAGCTACACAATTTTGCACAAGCAACCCACGAGGCTAAGTCCTAACCATGTTTATTGTATGAGGCCTTAGTATTAGAGTTTATTATTTTGGGCACCATGAGTGACCCTAAATTGTAATGTAATATGTCTTTTAATATAAATCTTGCTTAGGATGTTTAGTTTGCCTTGTAAACTTGATTTGGGGACCTAATGGTCCCCACTTACATTTTGCTTGGAGTTTGGATAATGATGTATTTAATTAAAGAGGGGATTAGGGTCACATGTGAGCCCTTGGGTGGGCCCTACATCCTCTACCCTTGTGCCAAACCCGAAATTGGACTATTTTAGGCATTTTTAGTGACCCCTTTTTAGTTTGGGAGTTCACTTAGCATGAAAATGGGCCCTTAGACCCTACCTAATAGGTAGGGGTTTAATTCCAAGGTATAGAGGGAGTTTCCCTCCCATTTTTCCTCATTTGGTCACATCCATGTAAGGTGGATGGGTATGTGTGTTTTTTTTAAAGTTACACAAGTTTGTTTTGTTGTACATTTTGGGTAATTTTGGAGAAGAGGGTTAAAAGCTATTTTATCCTTTCTCTCTTTTATTTTGAGAATCTTTGACCTTGAGGGAAGAGAGGGGTGACACATGTCACCCCCTCATTTGTGAGGATTTTTGTTGGCTCCTCTTCAAATTCTCCCTCATGGGGAAAGAAGAGAACTTTTTTTTGGAGCTTTTTCTTGGAGGCTTGTGGATTTTGGAGCTAGAGCTTGCTTGGATAAAGAAGTGGAAAAGTTAGAAGTGGAGAGCTTTTGGAGGTAGGCTCCTTGAGTTCATTTTTGTGTTTATTTCATATTAGATATTAGTCTTGTTTGTTTAAAATGTGTGTGCTACTTGTGTGTTACCATTTTTTGTTATGTTTGTGGTTTTATTTTCCTCCATCCATCATATGGCATGATGGATTTTTGGAGTTTTTGGGGGAAGAGAGAGGGATTTTTCCCTCTCAATCCTCATGGCTTGATGGACAAGCCATGTAGGATTTTAGTTACTCCTCAAATAGTTGATTTGGGGAAGGTGGTTCATATGGTTTGAACCCCCTTCCCCATTTTGTGAGGAAACCCTTTTGGGTTTGAAAATCCTCCCAAGAAGGATTTGGTGAATGGATGGGGAAATAAGGAGGGTGTGATGACTTCGGAGGAATAAGGAGATTGTGGAGAATTTTTTTTTTATGTGCAACCAATGTTGGCTATAGTCTTGACACTTGGAGATCTCTTTCTTTTCTTCCCCATTTTGGAGGTAGAATATGGCTTCTCTACTTTTCCTTATTTACAATTTTTGGTGATTGTTTCTTAGTGCATGGTCTTAGTTTGTATGTGAAAATAATATTGGATTGTTCTCCCTCACTCTTGTGAAAATTTGTGGAAATTAATCCTCTTTCCCATGGGATTGGGGGAGGCTAGCATGCCTTCCAACCTTGGAAAGACATGTAATGATGCCTAAAGGTTGGGTGGTTAAACAAGCCTTGTTCTCTTGGAGTTGGATTCTTGTAAGAGTATTCGAGTTTGGAGCTCAAGTTTAGAGATGGTTGGAGTTTGTGGAATTTTGGTCTTTCCTTGTCCTCTCAAAATTTTTTGAAGCATCACTCTCATTTAATCTCTAATAACATGGCTATGTGCAAGCTTTCTTTTATTGTGATTCTCCATTTTGTATTTGGTATTACTTGCAAATTTCAGTCATGTTTTGCTAGAAATCTCTCTTTAACCTTGTAAAGAAGCTTGTAATGTGGTTCCTTGAAGTAGTTAAGAGATTTTGGGTATTTTGTTGTTCTTGTGAGCTTAAGCTCCTTGGAAATAAATTCTTGTAAAATAGTTATTTCCTTTAATATGAAATTGTTGGAAATCTATTTTGAAATGAAAGTTGGTTTATTGGAAGAATTGTTATTCTTGTAATCTCTTTCTTGTCTTTATTTTTTTGCACTATTGGATGAAAATGTTTTTCCATTCTTGAAATACATTCCTTCTTGTAAATTTTGAAACATAGTGAACACAACAAAATCAGTTTTACTCTCTTCCTTGTTAACTTAGCAAGATGGATTTATTAGTGAACTAGTGTGATTATACCTCCTCCTTCACTAAGCTTAAATTTGTTTCCAAGATCTCTCTTATAAATTTGAAATACAAAGTTAAATTTCCATTATACAAATGAGATGAATATGTTAGAATATTTTCCTTTAGTTAAATTTTAGAATAAAACTAAAATGCTTCTTTAAAAAAAAGGGGGGTTGATTATTGATTATTGTATACTTACCTTGTTATATCTTATATATATATATATATATATATATATATATATATATATATATATATATATATATATATATACATATATATGTGTGTGTGTGTGTGGTTATCTCGGATTATCAATATTAATTAGTATATATATATACTACTTTTTTAAATATAGTTTTAGACGTATTAAATTTAAAATAAAACAAAAAAATATAATAGGTTTGGGGAGGGCCGAAATCCCTCCCACTCCTCGCGCCCACCACCGTTGCTTTTTTCCCCTTCTAGGTCTCCAATGCTGAAACGCGCAACGGGATGCCCTCCTCCCACACGGCCTAACCACTCCCCCCTCTCCACCACTGGATGCTCCCATCCTCCACACCGGTTTTTCCCCTTCCCCTCACCGCGCACCCACCTCTCACCCTCAAACACTTCCTCCCCATGGTGCCACAAACCCCAACTCCACTCGCCTCGCCCACCTCCCATATTATTTCACAAGCAAAAAGAAAAAGAAAAAGGGGGTGACCCAACCCTTTTTGCCTCCACGCCACCATTGTAGTGTAAAACGAGGTACAACTACCTTCAATTTAATACGGAAGATCTCTGGTTTTACTAACATGAACAAGGAAATAAAAACAAAAAAATCAAATACAAATACTAACTAATAAGGAAGGAAATAAGGGGACATATTATCAAAAGGAAACTCCATGAAATCAATTCCCCATAGTTCTTCAACCTACACCTGAAAAAGAAAAAAGAAAACAAAATGAAAACCAAAAAGAGAGAAAGGAAAACATAGAGAAATTTAGGGAAACTTTAGGGTAAATTCGAAATCAAGGGCCAAGATTAGATTTGATCCAAGGGCCCATAGTCAACCCTACACATTTTAAGTCATGGACACTTTATGGGTATGGGAGGGAAAATTATAGAGGGGTGTGGCAAATTAATAAATAAAGGGGAAAATAATAAACTTAAAAGGATGTGTGTATTTATTTTGGAGGCCATAGTAAGCTAAATAGAATAAACAATTAATTTGTTTTGGGCTATTATTAAGGTTAAGAAAACTAAAGTTGTATAAATTAAATTATTAATGGGATATGGTTCAAAAGGGACTAATTTTAATTAATCATTTAAAAAAATTACCCAAAATTTTCTAGTTGAATTTTAGTGTGTTTTTCGGTGTCCCAAGGTGGGGCATTACAATTCTTCATGCTTGAGCATTCCCGCAATAGCTATAGATCTTTTGGAAATAATTTCAATGTGATTTCATCGCTCATGAATATCATTCATGATATTATTATCATCGTTAAGTTTATTTACTTTATATTTTTCATATTATTTTGGTTTTTCTCACATCTAACGTTTAGCGAGGTTTAGATCAACCTCTCGTAACACTTAGAGCTTCTTCATAAACCTTCTCTTCTATCCTCTCTTCTTATAGGTCTATTTTTTCATCCTTTTGACCTTAGCCTTACCCAACTCTACTACATTCACCATTGACACATCCATGTCTTCGTTAACCAGGGTCCTACTTGCCAATGAAGCCTTCATTACTATTTTATTCTACCATTCCCTAGTGTTTTATGCCTCTCGTAACATCCTACAGATCATCTTCTAGCATCCAGAGACCTCTCACATCGTCCATTTTGCACTCGGGATTTTTAGGCCTACATATTTATCTTATTTTACAGATCTATCCTCCTAGGTTGTCATCACCTACTACCTATGCACACTTTGAGTCATCGTTGACCTAGATCAAGTAACATTTAATTTACAATTATTTGAATAAAATCAGCTTTTATATCAATCCCAATCATTTCTCAAATTCAGTAGTACTTGTGTTCCTACATGTTATCTACTATTTCATCATGTACTTTACTTTATTTTATCAAATGGGGTTGACATCCACCAAGGAAGTTAGTGCTTCTTAGAGCCACTTTGTCATGAAACCCCGCATATCCTATCTAATCCATTTTATGTTTACCGGTTCTTATTTGTAGGTTATCGGTTTGTATTAGAAAGGATACCTCATCTACTTTGCGCCCATTTATCCATCACATCATGTTAGAGGTACCATAAACCCTGCATCATTTCTGAGTTACTAGTTTCTTTCATTACTAGTTCATTCATTTGATTAGGAATGAAGAAACTTGTCCAACAATTATGGCATGCCCGGTAGGACCACCCTTTGGGTGATCCCTTTAATTTCTTTCATATTTAATATTTCTTATGTCTTAGACTAACACTACAACAAAAATATTCATTTTTGCTTGCTCTGTTGGGTTCGACTACTTGGATTTCTCTTCCCACTAAAGTTCGAAAAAAAAGAAAAACTCTATCTAGGTATTCCCTATTTCCCTATTTTCTCATTTCTACATTGCACTTCCCTTTCTTGTGTGTGTCCTCATCAAAATATCACACTTCAATTATTTCTACGTCTAGCTTGCTCACATAGATTAAGTAGGGTTTAGCTTGTTGTATTTCACATTTTCACACATAACCAAAACCTCACACATCTAAATAACACATCAAAAATCATTCTATGTGGTTGATTGATTGTGATTTCATCACCCAATAGAAGCCTCATGATACTCTACAAGCCATAATGTACCGAAACAATACATACATTACCTCCTCCTAGGTACCTCGTTATCCATCCCCTTTTCTTTTCACACATTCATAACCAAAAACATAAAAAGAATTGTTTGCTTGACTTGTCTGATTTAAAATGGAACAAAAATTTCCTCAAACAATTTTGCACAAAAATCCACCATGACCAATATCCCATCCAAACCCTTGGTTGCTTCCAGGCCTTCTTCTAGCCCTATCTATGACTTCTTATGTCGTAAACCTACCACCTCTCGATCACATCAACCAATGGATCCTGTTTCACCTCCATCACCTTGTATCATCCCTGCTTCATCTGACATCACCATGCCCATCCAATCTATTGACATTCCCATCCCTCATATATCAGATCCTCCCATCCAATCCCAACCATCCTACCATGTTCCTATTTATCCACATCATATGTCTCCCCAACCAATCCGATCTTCATCACTTGACATCTTCAATCAACCATTCCCTAATCCACCACCAAAAAATTCATCTTCACCTTCTACACCATATCAATTCAACCCATTTTCAATCAACACCATACACCAGCACACCTCCTCCACATCTATTTTATCTACCTCATCATCTACTCCCATCCTATATATTGTGCCTACGCCTCCTTCAAGGGCTATCCCCACATCAACCATACCCACAATTACATTACCTACCACCTTAACCTCCACCACTTCTCTTTCATCTACATCTAGTCCTACTCTTACCACATCTACATTAGCATTATCTGCACCTGCCTCCTTATCCACACCTATTATACCTCACCCATTATCCACACCTATCTCGAGCACACCCATCACTACACTTATATCTACTACATCCACAAATCCTCCCATGTATACCTTAACATCATTATCACATATTTATTTACCAATGCCCACATCATCCATTTCATCCCCCTCAACATGTACCATTCCCACATCTACATCCCCCATCACATCTTCTCAATCCATATCCACATCCACAATGCCTCTTGAAACACCTAAGAAAAACACAAAAGGCATTCATACCTCTTCTACAAACCCTCATTTCTACACCAACCCATCCACAATCTACATCATCTCCCTCTCACATAGACCTCATCAACTCGCATCATCCAGACATCCATTTCTATTATCTGTATCCACACCTACTCTCGTAATTGATTCCACAAATACATATACCTCTTCCACTCCATTAGATTCTCCCATGTTATCTACATATATTCCACCTTTTCCCATCCTACCATTTTTATAATCCATACCGGTTCCTCTTTCCATACTCTTTCCTATATTGATCATATCGACCATCGTGATGAAGTCTCCATCATACCCCTCTTCTTACACACCACCTTCATCATTTGAAGAATATTGGAGAGCACTAAAAATTTCATAAACCATATGTGACCCTCCTATCTCATCTACATAGCTATACATTTCTTCACCTTCCTTAGATCAAATCATGCAAAAAATACTTCCCCCATTAGTCATAACACAATCTTTAGATATCCCGATTGAAATCATTGTCATCCCTACCAAGGGTACTCCTCAACAATCCAAATCTAAAAACCTTGGAACCCTTCCATAATGATCCCTTGTGTGTCCCCATAAAAAGATCAACATTCCTCCAACCAAGACCAAATCTACATCCTCCATCTTGGGGCCACATCCATCCATCCTAGGACCACCTCCTTCATCACGATCAATCAACAAATCCAAATCCAAATAGTCTTGTTCCCTCCTAGGACCAGCTCCTTCATCAAGAACACCTCCACCTCTACCTACCAATCAATCTAATCCTAAATCATCCAACCCTTCTTCTTCCAGTACTTATCAAAACGGAATTACCAAGATCTCAAAACAATCCACCCTCATCCTCGACATCCACATCATCTCAAAATATCCCTCCTAACACATATATCAAATCATATATGGAAGTCCTCCAACATTTACTCCAAACTTATGCCATCATGCTTCCACCCATCAAGGATTTTGACCCAAACTTCTGAATCCCTCATGGTTTAATTCAGACTTTGCATCTATACCTATCATCATATACGGGTCATGATAACGAACATTGTAAGGCCCTTCAGACAATCATCCATAACCTTGTTGAGAGGGATGAACTTCTTGAATATTCTTTCTCTTCCACTACCATTTCATCCATGACTAATCCAATCCTTGTCTCCACATCCCCATCCATCCAAACTACCCATCCTCCTCTTTTGTCCACATCACCCCTCCTTATGAGGGTCCACCCTTCTAACATCAATTTTATCTCTTCTCGACATCGATTATATTATTCATATCCCTCTCCTTTGGGGTGCATCCCCTTTCTCATTTATCCTTTCATGTCTTCTTCCTTATCCATGCATAATATCCCCATAGCTCTTTTGACGCTATGTGGACTTCTTTCTAGGATAAGTCCACTTGCGAATTAGTTCTTCTCCATACTTGACATCATCTTATCTTGTCTAGCCTCTATTCAGCTGATCTTATCCAACTTATCCCTCTATCATCTTCTCCTCTTGCGACCACCTACGTTCCCATATATATGCTTCCCCCGTGTAGAAGGGAAAACTTTTGAGTGCCGCAACAGTATCGGGTCATGTTGAGAGCCAACACGAGAGGACCGCTTGTATTGAAAGGGGGAAAAAATTGGTTCCTTGCCATAGCAATGAAAGGTTGATTGTTCCTGGGTGGAGGAAATCTTCCGTAAGGAGGAGTTGAATGACCCCTACTAGGTAAATCTGCAACTGGGGATGTGGAAATGCCTCTTCTGCTTCTCTTTGGAGGAGACAAGGAAAGTTCGATATGCTGATACTTTCCTTTCTTTGAAGAAGCTCTTGTCTGAATTCTTCGCATAAGTTACTACACTGAGATTTGGAATCCAGAGATATAGAGTCGCCAGGTACTTTGACTTGTGTAAGTGAGAAGAGAAGTACCAACTCTGTCCCACCGGGCGTGCCAAAAACTGTTGTGTGTGGTCGCACGGTGGCTTAAGATTTCCTGTTTGATAATGAGACACCTCCGAAAGATGGAACTCTAGCTTCGTGATGTCCCACGGCGTGCCAATAATTGTTGGTGTGGTCGCACGCTGGCTTAAGATCTCTTGTTTGATAATGAGACACCTCTCGAAAGATGGAACTCTAACTTCTTCGTGTCCCACCTGGGCGTGCAAAAATGTTGTCGCCAAATCACCGTACCCCCAAATGGCGGGATGTGAATAGGACGTTCGGTGTGATTGGGACACATGGGATCACCTCTCAAGCTGTGGGACTTGGGCTCGAGGTGAACCTCCGGAGAAGGTCGGCTTCCTCTTCCTAAACTAAGTGATGTACTACTCCTAGTGTAACAAAAATGATTATCTAGTCCTATGCTAACATTTTCATGGGGTTTTAGGGAAAGAGATTTACAGAAATGAAACTATACTAGGGATGGTGATGCACCGAATAAAGGGTGTCTTCAGATTCAGGAAGGGTTAATTTGAAGAGGGTGTGTGCACCACAGGTCAACTTCACCTACTGCAACTTAGAGAGGGTACAGGATACCACAGACTAAGAGACACGCGTTCCCTTTGTTAAACTTTATCAGACCGAGAAATATACTAGTTTCCCAGTGAAGAAGGATGAACTCAAGAAGGGTGAACAGACACCACAACTCAACTGCATGCAATACTCCACCACTCGATAAGCACAGAACTCCAAGAACCTACAATAGAAACTTAAACTTACACAGTGTACCTGCAAGTACGAGAAAGGCACAAAGAAGCATAAAAGGATGAAAGGACCGAGATTAGTCACAAAACACACACTTTTATTGCTTCAATAACATGCACAATGCATCATACATTCAGAAGAGGCAATAGTTGCCATTACAGTCTTGAAGAGGAGGCTTGAAAGTTCTCTCAACACACAAGAACAACTTGCAGAAGAGAGAGGATTCTTGAAAAGTATACACTCTTGCCTGAGATATCTAACTGTCCAACTTGTCTGAACTGTTGGAACCCTTTGAAATGAGCTTCCAACTTACATTTATAGAAAAATATGTGAGAAAGAAGAGGAAATGGTCATAATTACATTCCTAAAATGAAGGCCCATGATGTATTTATTGCAGTTAGTTGAACTACCTGAGAAGGTTCCATCATGGGTCATTAATTGCCTGATGACCAAGTCTTCTCAATTAATTAAAAGAATATTTAAATAAAATATTTAAATAATAATAATAAATATTATTATTAAAATATTTAAATAAAAATATTAATTTAATTAACATAATGTTGGGACCCCCCCGTTGACCCGTTTGACTTGAAGAGGAGGGGGGTCCATGTGGATAGAGTCTGCACAAATCTCAACTCGGTGAGCTTCGAATCCTCTAACTCGGTGTTGCAATTGATTTTGAACCCCACACCAACTCTTTCCTCGTCTTGGCAATCGGGCTCTTTTGCATTGAGTCCTCCGAATGGTGGGCTATCAAACTTGATTCTTATCATTTTTCTCTGTTAACTCGAAGCCATTTATGCATTCCACGTTCAAACTTCATGAAACATCACCACGAGCTCCCTGCGAAGTCACCTGAGCTCTTCATCCAGCAAACGATCTTACCTTTCCTGGGCTCAAACTCACTTGAATACCGAGCTTAACCCGATATTTCTAAAAAGAATGGTTTTACCACAATGCTCAGGATTCTTCCTCATCATATAACACTTGTAGTAAGAATGTTTTAGCTTTGCCATAATAAGCACAATTGTACCCTCCAAACGATGAGAAAATGCCATTAACAATAAAGACCTAATGCTGCCATGATGATGACCTAGGCTTATGCCCATAACATGTCGATAGACACCCTTGAGACTGATTTTTGGCCAAAGAGCCCTTCGGTATTTTGGCAGTGCACTCAGCAATCTCAGCTCCAATCAACAATTATGCCACTATTGGGATCTTAGTATGGCATAGGTAGCTGTGAGCTACACAATATACTCATTTTTCAGAAACTAAAAAGATCCTTTATGTTACAATCTGCAACACATAAAATAAGCCCTTCAAGAAATACATTGAACAACTGGGGCAGCCAAGAGGACCTTGAAAAAATGTACAGGTAACAACCATATGAATTCCCCCTTAGTCGTGGATCAAAGCTAATAGAAATAAAGCTCGATAAGATTAGCTTGAAACTGCAGTATAATCGTCCATTGAAAAAACACAGTTTCTCTGAATCTGGTAAAAGAATACTTTTATTGTCTGATTGGACGTACATAATGGAAGGGTATAAATATTGCGTACTGCCCTCGGAGTTTCTCAAAGAGACCATTTACGAGTAACAAGGATGCAACATGCAAAACGGCCGACCAGGTATTTCAGAGTTGACCTTCACATTCAATTCGTTTCTAGGAGAAGGAATGCTGAGCAATATGAATCGTTTCATTCTGCACCATTTTAAACCTTCATCTCCTGGTTCGGGAAAATTTTATGAAGCCTTGAACAGCGTGACTCCAATCCATCGTACACGGCAGTGAATATTTGTTTCCTGTAGTGCTTGCTGGAAGCGTTCAAAAGACTTCTACTGTGCTGCACGTGCTGCTGCCTGTGCGTGGGAGTTTCTCGCGACCAGAATGTTATGCGTGGTAAGCAGAATGTGTAGAGCCTCCTTCACCCATCTCTGTTTCATACAAAATGGCCGACCAGACAACCACGTCAATCCTATTAAACACCTCCACTGCCTCATTCCCACGTTCTCCGACTCACCTTCCGTGTGACTCGCACAAAGACTCGGACCACTCCAAGCTGCGCGGGGTTTTGTTTACATGGCCCATGCGGAAGTCTCATGACGGATAGCCATCGTAATTTTTCCACTTGGCAATCTGGTTCAATTTCTCCCCTACGCGGAGTGAACAACATGGCTTTCCATCTTAAAATTTCCACTTGGCGGTGCTGCTCCAAATCTCCCCCGCGTGGAATTTCGGTCATGGTTTGCCAAACGAATATCTCCACACTGGCATAATAGCTCCAAATCCCCGCGCAGCTTGGAAAATTAATCCACGGGCCCCGGACTCAACTTCACCACGCAGATTTGGCAATTTGACCCGATTTCTCCACTATTTCCACTAGCGTGCGGAATTTTCATTCTCTTGCCATGATCGTGCCTTCACTTGGCAATTGAATTGGCTATACGCAGCAGCTACAGGGTAGAGAAGTAAACTTTATCTCAGAAAAACAATCACCTCCAGAGAGAGTTAATTGCGACAGCTGCCACAGGGTGATCCCAAGGAACCGTTGGTGTTGATCCTGATGTTGCATGCGACCACAGCCGTGATCAGTTGTTGTAAAATCTTGCCGCTGTAGTCGAAGAACGAGATAAAGTTTTAGTTGAGTTGTCTCACCTTTTCACTTTGGAAAGTCGCTTCCATGGAAGAAGCTCGATCAAATCTTGAGGCAAGTTTTGCGAATGAGGCTGAGATTGTGTTCACTACTATTTCTAGTAATGGCTGGAAGTTATTCCAGTGCCTAGCCCATGATTTTCCTTCAACAGATTTGAGGATAACATCAAACTCTTAGCGCAAACATTTCAGCTGTAGCTTGTAAGGTGTGATAATTTCAACAGAAACCTTTACGCTTGCTAACTTAGTGACTTGTTGAAGATGCTTATATAATTGCAAAGCAAATTATGCTCCATGAATATTCTGATATGAAACAGTTCCACCTCTATGAGATCCGCTTCCATGAATTACATCGTAAAACAAGTAAGGTCTCGATAGAGAATCTTTGTAATAAATTTCATCAGGTCTCCTGGTAACACTCTCACTATCACTTAATCGATTTTCATAAAAATATCTTGAAGGAAAATCCGAATTTGAGGATGCATTCGATGATGAATGATAAACACATAGTTGGATGACCTGCTTGTTGGAAGTGCTCAAAAAGGCTTCTGCTATAACATGTCAACTGCCTGTGCACCAAATGCTCGGCCGAGGAAGGTCTGAACAACGCCAGCAAAAATATATATACTGTATTCACTAATACCCTGGCCCGGCATTCTTGCTGTCTCTGTGAGCTTACCATTGAAAAATTATCTCGAGTAGGCCTCTCAGTTTTGCATTAATCAATGAGCCCTGGAATTGTATCCTAGAAACCATCTTTAATGCATCCACACGAAACGAGTTGCCTTGAATTATCCATCATGCTCGATGAGTCCCATTGATAGGGCTCCATCACGTATCTCTGTTTACGCAACGATCTCCATTCATTTTATGGCACTCTTGATGCCTTGGCTTGCGTTTGAATCACCCTAGCTCTGCAGAATGTGTCCTAAAAGAAGCTCACCACATGATCTCCAAAATGAACGAGTCACGAAGATGAGTCGAACTCCTTATCTCTGCCTTCGCTTCCGCCTGTGGCTTGAACCTTTCCAATTCATTGAGACTTTATTGATAGCTCAAACTTTGACTCTCTCTGACTTGGTCTTCACTTCCGCATGCATCGATCTCTACCGAGATCCTTATAGAGTTCCCTTCATTCGTAAATTTTCAACGAGCTATATTTTGCATTAACAAGACCTTGTTGAGCTCTTACAACTGAGAGTCTCCACTGAGATGATTTTTGAGATGATTATCAATTTGACACCGGGTTCTTTATCAACTCGACCCTGAACTCTCCACTGAGTTGAGATCAACTGGGTGCCTTTCGATGCTAGGTGATCTCTTCATATGCAATTTAGGAATTATTTTTAATTATTGCATCTTGATAATAACCGAAGGTGGGTTCCTGGGACTATTATTTCATTTTGAACATGACAGGACCCCCTTGTCCAATCTTGCCAGGTGTGCAAAATTGGATAACATTTTTGGCGACCTCTCGGGGATGATTGCCTGCTAAGCATGATTCCAGTAGCCTTAAGTCATCCATTGGGCATGGAGTCTATGTTGGAATCCTGAAAGTAGTATGATTTTCTTTGACACATCCCGGAATATCCTTGAGCATTTCCGATATCCTGGACCTCCTTGGAATGCTAAGCATGAAGTATACTGAATCTGTTGAATGCTTGACATCCATGGAACATTGCAAAAATTTGAATGAAGCAGATTTTGAACTGTTATAGAAACCTTGAACCTTTCTTCTCCTTGACACCTTCCAATGATGAAACAAAGTGCAGAAAAACACAAAACACAACAACAAGGAAAGAAAAACAACAACACACAACAATGTGTATAAGCACTTGGAGGAAAACACCTAATTTAAGCGCACGAGGGGGTGGGAACGCTTCTCAAAACAAGCTTTGAGATGTATCCCATTCACATGAATGGCGGTTCTTCTCCATTGAGCCTAAATAGATGAAATGAATTTGCCTCTTTGCAACTTGTGATGATGTATGGCCCACTCCAAAGAGCGTCAAACTTGGCATGCTTTCCTGGTTTGGCCCTGTCTTCATCCCATTTGAGAACTAAATCTCCCTCTTAAAAATGCCTGTCGGACGCCTTCTTGTCAAAAGATTTCTTAACTTGAGCCTGATGCTGCTCCAAAGTTTTCATAGCCTTGTCTCGTACTTCCTCTAACTCCATGAGTTCAGCAAACCTTACTGTCAGAGGATCACTCTCTATAACTTCAAGTTGATGAGCTAACTCCAAAGAAGGTAACTCCAATGAGAGTGGGAGTTTTGCCTCTCTTCCATATACAAGAACGAAAGGAGAATTTCCGATGGCCCTTTTAGGTGTGATCCGATCTGCCCATAAGGCGAGTCTTAAATTGTGCATGCCAAGTCCTCTTGTTAGTCTCCATTGTGCGCTTAATAATTCTTATGAGGTTTTTTTGTTGCTAGACTCAGCCAATCGTTTCCTTGAGGATAGTAATTGGATGAAGTTTTGAGGTATACCCCATTTTTAACAGCCCATTCACTCAATTTCATACCAAGAAAAGCCAGCGCATTGTCTGAAATGACTGTAAATGGAACACCGAACCTCGTCATTATACCCTCCAAAAAATCTAGAACTACCTTTTCATTGCTCTCTTTTAATGCTACCGCCTCTGTCCATCGAGTAAAATAGTCTATTGCGGTAAGGACCCACTTATGTCCGTCACTAGATGGAGGATTAATCATTCCGATGAAGTCCAACCCCCATTGAACAAAGGGTTGATCCACTTGAATTGGATGCAATGGAAGAGCTGCCAACTTCTGCTTACCTGTGAAAAAGGCACATTCTTTGCATTTCCTTACCCAAAGATGGGCATCCTTGAATAAATCTGGCCAATAGTAGCCAGCTCGCATGATCTTGGTAGCTGTTGTTCGTGCGGAATAATGTCCTCTAGATAGGCCATTATGAAATTCTTCTAGTATCTTACTGACCTGTTCTGGTCCTATGCACCGAAGGAGGACGCCGTTCAAATATTTTCGAAAGAGAATGCTATCTACCAAAACATATGGGATAGATTGAAGACGGAAAGTTCATCTTTGGTTTTTATCCATGTTTTCCGGGTATGCTCCTGAGAAGATGAAATTCTTCATTTTGGATAACCAATCAGCTTGATCAACATTCTCATCAGTATTTAGGAGTGTCACGTCCTCATTACTTTTTGATTCCATGTCTGTTGCAAGTTGCTGACATAAACCCTTACCTCTGACAAGTTTAGTGACTTTGATATGCACGTCATACTCCATTACCTTTGTGATCCATCCAAGATGCTTTTCGTTCATTTCTTTGTTCAGCAAAAACTCCTTGACACCTGGATGAGACACCATCAGATGAATCTTGTTGTTGGACAACATGTGCTTGAATTTCTTCAAAGCTCGAATAACCGCAAAGACTTGCTTTTCAATGAATGAGTATTTGAACTCATAGTCTTTGAGGGATTGACTGAAGAAAGCGATTGGTTGCTCCATCAGGTTGTTGTTTTGTTGGGTGAGGATCCCTGAAATGCTCTCTTGACCTGCAAAAGCATAAAGGATAAAATCTTTGTCAAACCTAGGGTTCACAAGCGTGGGAGCTTGAGAAATGGCTGTTTTGATGGCTTCAAAGCTTTCTCGTCCTTCCTTTTTCCATGAGAATGGCATGTTTTTCTTTAGCATGGCTGTCAGTGGTTTAGCCAATGTCACGAATTGAGGGATGAATCTCCGCACAAAATTTATGGTTCCCAAAAAACTCTGGAGGCCCTTCTTGTGACTTGGGAGAGATAAGGACATAATTAAATGAATCTGGCTGGATTGATTGATAATCCTTCCGCTGAAACCACATGCCCCAACAATTTTCCCTCGTGTACTACGAAAATACATTTCTTGGGGTTAAGTGAAACCCCAAATTCCCTACACCTTTGGAAAACTTTCCTTAGATGCGTGATGTGATCTTCTGCATGCTTAGAGTATACAGTTATATCATCAAGGTAAAATAAAATAATATCATTGATTAGTCCCTTAAATGCCATGTCCATGGCTCTTTGGAAAGTAGCCCGGCATTGGACAATCCAAATGGCATTTTATTGTAGGCATACGTGCCCCACTTGGTAGTGAAAGCCATTTTGAATTGGTCAGATTCTTGGACTAGGATTTGATTGTAACCTGAATATCCATCGAGCAAAGAAAATATTTGAGCTCCTGCCACCGTTTGAAGGATCTGCTCCATCGATGGAAGAGGATAATGGTCTTTTAATGATGCACGATTCAAATCCCTGAAATCTACGCATAACCGGATCTCTCCGTTCTTCTTCCTCACGGGCACCAAATTGGCTACCCATGAGGAATGCTTGATGGGAAAAATTATACAGGCCTCGATGAGCTTGGTTAGCTCCTTTCTCATTAGTGGCTCAATTTTGGGATTAATTGGTCTCTGTTTCTGACGAACTGGCTTAGCATTAGGATCCAGTTCGATGGTATGTTGTGCTAGACCTGGATCAAAACCACGTAGATCTTTATAGCTCCATGCAAAGATGTCATGATACTCTTGACAAAGTTTGATGAAAGTTTCTTTCTCCTCAGAAGTACACACTTTTCCGATCTTGAGAAATTTTTCATTTGATACTTCAACTTCCTCAAAATATTCTTCTCTGACCACCATGTTAGGGCTTTGTCTTGTGGCTTGGCTTCATCATCGAATTGAAAATGGATTCCAAAGTGACTAAACCTTTTGGTAACTTATTGCTTTTCAATTGGATAATTTTCTCACCATATGACTCCTGCAACTTATCTTGATTTTTTGCAGCAAACTCCGCCTCTTCTTGTAGGAAGAGGACAATTTGGTTGTCACTATCGAACACTTGCCAACTATTCACATTATCAGGGACTGCTGGTCGAACCACCATTTTAACAAATTGCTGCCCTTCTTTCATGATATCAACTGGTATGTTGTATTGTGAACCAATTGTAGCAAGCCTATCCGCATCTTGATTTTGACCTCTAGGAATTGCATGGATCCCAAAAGCTTCAAAATCTTCAATCAGGTCCCAGACTCGATTCTTATATGATCGTAAAAGATCATTTTTGGATGCACTACATGCCAAAACTTGATGAACAACTAACTCACTGTCTCCAAAAATAGTTAGGGCCTTGATTCCCTTCCTTTGGGCTAGCTGAATTCCTTGCACAAGAGCCTCGTATTCAGCAACATTGTTGGTGCAACTGAACTGCAACCGGAAAGATGAGAAGTACTTATCTCCCTCTGGAGAAATTAACATAACACCAGCACCGGATCCATTCTTACTTCTTGAGCCATCGAAGAACAATTGCCATAGTCCTTTAGAATCACTTGGTGTTTTGACAAGTTGTGGTATGATCGTATCTTCTTCATGGATACAGTAAGTACCTAATCCTGTTTCTTCCAAGACCAACAAACCAGCTTCTTCTTCTGCCAATACATCAGCGTAGGGATCGTACTAATGATCTCTACTTACTTCACTTCATCTAGAAAGTATCAGGAACTTCTTCAACAAGGGTGGTTGGTTCATGATCGGCATCTTCCTCTTCGGGATCGCCGATGGTGTAATTTCCATTTATGGGACTAGCAGTGTAGGGTTCTACATGATTATGGCAGATTGGTTCTGCCCTTATAGTTACTTTGGTTCCGTATCGAGTCCTGAGAATCATATGCGACCAATCGGCTGATAGGTAACCGCCCATCTTGGCAGTGAAATCCCGTGATAGGCAGATGGCAAAGAGAGGAGGGAGATCGATGACCGATATGTCTTGGGTGAATGACAAACTTGGGCATGCATGAATGGTAAGTTGAAGTCCTTTGATAACCCCAACAGTCTTAACAGTTGTGCCATCCAGTTGAACAACCCCTCTTGTAACTGGCACATATTGTATGCCTAGTACATCTGTAATTTGTTTCGGCATGACAGAGCTACTGGCACCAGAATCGATCATGCAATTATGTACCAGGTGGTCGCCAATGATCAGGGAAATGTAGAATGGCGGTGGTTTGTTTGCCGTAGGAATGATTTTCCCTTCCGGTTGACACAAATTTGTAGCATTTGTCACTCCATGGCTTGGTGATCCGTTGGTTGTACTAAAACTGTTCAGAGCTTCTCGCAACATGTTTCTTTGGGAAGGGATCGAGAGTGTGTCCCACATGGTAATGCTCAGATTGGTTTTCTTCATTTGTTCTACTATCTTTGAAGGAATTGCTCAACTTTGATGATACTTTTTTGGGCATTGGGGTCCTCCTTTGGAAAATGTTTGTTGGGTACCGTGATGCCTGGAGAACCATCTTTCCCTGCGGTGTGGCTAGCCGGTGTTTCTGGTGATTTCTTTCCCGCATTTTTGTCAACTGCCATTTGAAACCCAGGTTGAGAAGTGGACGCTAGATCAGCTTCGAGAGGTTGAGGCTCCATTGCTCTCTTTTTGGAACGAGTGTTTGCTGCCACTGATGAAGAATCTATATTCAATCTGCAAAAATCTTCTTCTTGCCAGTTTAGCAACGTGGATTCTTCAGGTGCCTGCGGTTGATCTGCTGCTTCTTGCATAGATGAATTGTTTGTTAACTCTGAAGGGGCAGATACACTTTGAACCATAAGGGCTTGGCTAAGAACTCCATTGGGACAAAGATTTTGATTGTGAGGTTGAGAGCAAGGATAACACCATTCGTAGTCTTGAACTAGATTATTTTGAACAGGTACTATAGCTCTAGATGAGCTAGCTGCAAGAGGGTTCTAAAAGTTCAAGGGCGACATTTTGCAACTTGACTTGTAGTTTGATTTCAAGGCTGATTGTTTCCTTGAAAAGGAGGACGAGTTAGCTTGAATCTTTGCTGATTTTGTGGCTGATACTGGACGATTGTATTGAAATTGTTGCCTTTTGAGTGCAACGAGCTCATTTCCAAAATTTTGCAGTAGTGACTTGAATTCAAATAGGTCATTTGAAAAGGCAGGGGAAGATTGAGATGGTTGCCTAGAGTCTACTGGAATAGGAGCAATGATAGGTGATGATTCGTAAGATACGGAGAAAAGGGCATTGGTGGTTGTGGAGCTATCTTTCCAGCCTGAATCAAAGAATTCTTTGCACTTATGGCAACTTCGTAAGCATCGGGAAGTGTAGTCCCTCCCATGGACTGGATCATAACTGCTACATCACTATTCAAGGCTCGTAAATAGTACAAGAATGCATTATGTGCAGAAGGCTTTACGAGCACTGGAATCCTATTCCAAGTCCTATGGAATCAGAAGTTGAAATCACTCATGTATTCTTGGGAAGCTCTCTTTATGGTAGTAAGTTGTTCCAAAAGTGATAGGTGATCACTTTTTCTTGAAGTGTTTACATAGCTTTTCTCCCAACTCGTCCCAAGTGGTTATAGTGCCAACACCTAACCCACGAAACCATTGAAGCACTTTTCCCTTGAAAGAGGTAGCAAGAAGTCTAACTGCAACGTTGTCTTCGGTGATATTATGTCTTTACTTGCCTGAGATCTTTGGCTACATCAAAGATATGCTCCACTGGAGTAACGTGAGTTTCCCCCGTGTATAAGGGAAAACTTTTGAGTGCCATGCAGTATCGGGTCATGTTGAGCCAACACGAGAGGACTGCTTGCATTGAAAGGGGAAAAAAATTGGTTCCTCGCCATAGCAACGAAAGGTTGATTGTTCCTGGGTGGAGGAAATCTTCCGTAAGGAGGAGTTGAATGACCCCTACTAGGTAAATCTGCAACTGGGGATGTGGAAATGCCTCTTCTGCTTCTCTTTGGAGGAGACAAGGAAAGTTCGATATGCTGATACTTTCCTTTCTTTGAAGAAGCTCTTGTCTGAATTCTTCGCATAAGTTACTACACTGAGATTTGGAATCCAGAGATATAGAGTCGCCAAGTACTTTGACTTGTGTAAGTGAGAAGAGAAGTACCAACTCTGTCCCATCGGGCGTGCCAAAAACTGTTGTGTGTGGTCGCACGGTGGCTTAAGATTTCCTGTTTGATAATGAGACACCTCTGAAAGATGGAACTCTAACTTCTGTGATGTCCCCAGGCGTGCCAAAAATTGTTGTGTGTGGTCGCACGGTGGCTTAAGATCTCCTGTTTGATAATGAGACACCTCTGAAAGATGGAACTCTAACTTCTTCATGTCCCACCGGATGGAACTCTAACTTCTTCGTGTCGCACCGGGCGTGCCAAAAACTGTTGTCACCAAATCACTGCACCCCCAAATGGCCAGGATGTGAATAGGACGTTCGGTGTGATTGGGACACATGGGATCACCTCTCAAGCTGTGGGACTTGGGCTCGAGGTGAACCTCCGGAGAAGGCCGACTTCCTCTTCCTAAACTAAGTGTTGTACTACTCCTAGTGTAACAAAAATGATTATCTAGTCCTATGCTAACATTTTCATGGGGTTTTAGGGAAAGAGATTTACAGAAATGAAACTATACTAGGGATGGTGATGCACCGAATAAAGGGTGTCTTCAGATTCAGGAAGGGTTAATTTGAAGAGGGTGTGTGCACCCTGCAGTCAACTTCACCTCTGCTGACTTAGAGAAGTACAGGATACCACGAGACTAAGAGACACGCGTTCCCTTTGTTAAACTTTATCAGACCGAGAAATATACTAGTTTCCCAGTGAAGAAGGATGAACTCAAGAAGGGTGAACAGACACCACAACTCAACTGCATGCAATACTCCACCACTCGATAAGCACAGAACTCCAAGAACCTGCAATAGAAACTTAAACTTGCACAGTGTACCTACAAGTACGAGAAAGGCACAAAGAAGCATAAAAGGATGAAAGGACCGAGATTAGTCACAAAACACACACTTTTATTTCTTCAATAACATGCACAATGCATCATACATTCAGAAGAGGCAATAGTTGCCATTACAGTCTTGAAGAGGAGGCTTGAAAGTTCTCTCAACACACAAGAACAACTTGCAGAAGAGAGAGGATTCTTGAAAAGTATACACTCTTGCCTGAGATATCTAACTGTCCAACTTGTCTGAACTATTGGAACCCTTTGAAATGAGCTTCCAACTTACATTTATAGAAAAATATGTGAGAAAGAAGAGGAAATGGTCATAATTACATTCCTAAAATGAAGGCCCATGATGTATTTATTGCAGTTAGTTGAACTACC
Source organism: Taxus wallichiana var. yunnanensis (assembly GCA_018340775.1). Taxonomy (NCBI): domain Eukaryota; kingdom Viridiplantae; phylum Streptophyta; class Pinopsida; order Cupressales; family Taxaceae; genus Taxus; species Taxus wallichiana. The sequence continues at coordinate 827,148,148 of CM031237.1, read as the reverse complement.
TGAGAAGGTTCCATCATGGGTCATTAATTGCCTGATGACCAAGTCTTCTCAATTAATTAAAAGAATATTTAAATAAAATATTTAAATAATAATAATAAATATTATTATTAAAATATTTAAATAAAAATATTAATTTAATTAACATAATGTTGGGACCCCCCCGTTGACCCGTTTGACTTGAAGAGGAGGGGGGTCCATGTGGATAGAGTCTGCACAAATCTCAACTCGGTGAGCTTCGAATCCTCTAACTCGGTGTTGCAATTGATTTTGAACCCCACACCAACTCTTTCCTCGTCTTGGCAATCGGGCTCTTTTGCATTGAGTCCTCCGAATGGTGGGCTATCAAACTTGATTCTTATCATTTTGCTCTGTTAACTCGAAGCCATTTATGCATTCCACGTTCAAACTTCATGAAACATCACCACGAGCTCCCTGCGAAGTCACTGAGCTCTTCATCCAGCAAACGATCTTGCCTTTCCTGGGCTCAAACTCACTTGAATACCGAGCTTAACCCGATATTTCTAAAAAGAATGGTTTTACCACAATGCTCAGGATTCTTCCTCATCATATAACACTTGTAGTAAGAATGTTTTAGCTTTGCCATAATAAGCACAATTGTACCCTCCAAACGATGAGAAAATGCCATTAACAATAAAGACCTAATGCTGCCATGATGATGACCTAGGCTTATGCCCATAACATGTCGATAGACACCCTTGAGACTGATTTTTTGGCCAAAGAGCCCTTCGGTATTTTGGCAGTGCACTCGGCAATCTCGGCTCCAATCAACAATTATGCCACTATTGGGATCTTAGTATGGCATAGGTAGCTGTGAGCTACACAATATACTCATTTTTCAGAAACTAAAAAGATCCTTTATGTTACAATCTGCAACACATAAAATAAGCCCTTCAAGAAATACATTGAACTTGAAAAAAATGTACAGTAATGACCATATGAATTCCCCCTTAGTCGTGGATCAAAGCTAATAGAAATAAAGCTCGATAAGATTAGCTTGAAACTGCAGTATAATCGTCCATTGAAAAAACACAGTTTCTCTGAATCTAGTAAAAGAATACTTTTATTGTCTGATTGGACGTACATAATGGAAGGGTATAAATATTGCGCATCGCCCTGAGTTTCTCAAAGAGACCATTTATGAGTAACAAGGATGCGGCATGCAAAGCGGACGACGGGTATTTCAGAGTTGACCTTCACATTCAATTCGTTTCTAGGAGAAGGAATCTTTGAGCAATATGAATCGTTTCATTCGCACCATTTTAAACCTTCATCTCTGGTTGGGCAAATTTTATGAAGCCTTGAGCAGCGTGACTCAATCCATCGTACACGGAAGTGAATATTTGTTTCTGCGGTGCTTCTTTGGAAGCGTTCAAAAGACTTCTCTTGTCTTTGCACGTGCTGCTTTGCTGTGCATGGGAGTTTCTCGTGACCAGAATGTTATGCGTGGTAAGCAGAATGTGTAGAGCCTCCTTCGCCCATCTCTGTGTCATACAAAAGCGGTGACCAGAAAACCATGTCAATCTATTAAACACCTCCACTGCCTCATTCCCACGTTCTCCGACTTACCTTCCGTGTGACTCGCACAAAGACTCGGACCACTCCAAGCTGCGCGGGGTTTTGTTTACATGGCCCATGCGGAAGTCTCATGATGGATTGCCATCGTAATTTTTCCATGCTTGGCAATCTGGTTCAATTTCTCCCCTACGCGGAGTGAACAACATGGCTTTCCATCTTAAAATTTCCACTTGGCGGTGCTGCTCCAAATCTCCCCCGCGTGGAATTTCGGTCATGGTTTGCCAAACCAATATCTCCACGCCTGGCATAATAGCTCCAAATCCCACGCGGCTTGGACAAATTAATCCACGGGCCCCGGACTCAACTTCGCCACGCAGATTTGGCAATTTGACCCGATTTCTCCACTATTTCCACTAGCGCGTGGAATTTTCATTCTCTTGCCATGATCGTGCCTTCACTTGGCAATTCGAATTGGCTATATGCAGCAGCTACAGGGTAGAGAAGTAAACTTTATCTCAGAAAAACAATCACCTCCAGAGAGAGTTAATTGCGGCATTGCGCCACGGGGGTGATTCAAGGAACCATTGGTGTTGATCCTGATGTTGCGTGCGACCACAGCCCACGATCTGTTGTAAAATCTTGCCGCTGTAGTCAAAGTACGAGATAAAGTTTTAGTTGAGTTGTCTCGCCTTTTCACTTTGGAAAGTCGCTTCCATGGAAGAAGCTCGATCAAATCTTGAGGCAAGTTTTGCGAATGAGGCTGAGATTGTGTTCACTACTATTTCTAGTAATGGCTAGAAGTTATTCCAGTGCCTAGCCCATGATTTTCCTTCAACTGATTTGAGGATAACATCAAACTCTTAGCGTAAACATTTCAGCTGTAGCTTGTAAGGTGTGATAATTTCAACAGAAACCTTTACGCTTGCTAACTTAGTGACTTGTTGAAGATGCTTATATAATTGCAAAGCAAATTATGCTCCATGAATATTACGATATGAAAAGCAGTTCCACCTCTATGAGATCCGCTTGCATGAATTACATCGTAAAACAAGTAAGGTCTCGATAGAGAATCTTTGTAATAAATTTCATCGGGTCTCCTGGGAACACTCTCTTTATCACTTAATCGATTTTCATAAAAATATCTTGAAGGAAAATCCGAATTTGAGGATGCATTTGATCTTTGAATAGATAAAAACATAGTTAGACAACTGCTTGTTGGAAGTGCTCAAAAGAAGGCTTCGCTATAACATGTCAATCATTGCTGTGCACCAAATGCTCGGGTGAGGAAGGTCTCGAACAACGCCAGCGAAAATATATATACTTTGTATTCATTAATACCACTGGCCCCGGCATTCTTCTTTGTCTCTGCGAGCTTACCATTGAAAAATTATCTCGAGTAGGCCTCTCAGTTTTGCATTAATCAATGAGCCCTGGAATTGTATCCTAGAAACCATCTTTAATGCATCTACACGAAAGCGAGTTGCCTTGAATTATCCATCATGCTCGATGAGTCCCATTGATAGGGCTTCATCACGTATCTCTGTTTATGCAACAATCTCCCTTCATTTTATGGCACTCTTGATGCCATGGCTTTGCGTTGAATCACCCTCGCTCTGCGAGAATGTGTCCAAAAGAAGCTCACCACATGATCTCCAAAATGAATGAGTCACGAAGATGAGTCGAACTCCTTATCTCTGCCTTCGCTTCCGCCTGTGGCTTGAACCTTTCCAATTCATTGAGACTTTATTGATAGCTCAAACTTTGACTCTCCCTGACTTGGCCTTCACTTCCGCATGCATCGATCTCTACCGAGATCCTTATAGAGTTCCCTTCATTCGTCAATTTTCAACGAGCTATATTTTGCATTAACAAGACCTTGTTGAGCTCTTACAACTGAGAGTCTCCTTTGAGATGATTTTGAGATGATTATCAATTTGACACCGGGTTCTTTATCAACTCGACCCCTGAACTCTCCACCGAGTTGAGATCAATTGGGTGCCTTTTGATCTTAGGTGATCTCTTCATATGTAATTTAGGAATTATTTTTAATTATTGCATCTTGATAATAACCGAATGTGGGTTCACAGGACTATTATTTCATTTTGAACATGACGGGACCCCCTTGTCCAATCTTGCCATATGTGCAAAATTGGATAAGCCCCTGTAAGCCTCCCTATGTCTATGGTAGCATTCTCTAGCTGGATAGCTTAGTCTCTCTCCTATTTGACTACATCCTACAAATGTAAAGTTGTTTCCCTCTCCACCCTCATATGATATAACTTGGCATGCAATTGTGCCACCTTCGTGGACTCTCCAACAATACCTTCTCCACCCCCTCAAGGAGTTTCCTTAATCTCAATCTCCATCTTATCGAACTCCTCGTCTCATCCCTCTACACCCACTTGAGAATCCCACACTACAATATACCAATTAGATTATCCCACTCCTATTCCTACATCATCATCCTCATCCAATGGTGTAGCCTCCTCCTCCACCGGGTTTGTCATAATATGACTCAAAAGCTCTCTGTCAAGCTACTCCCTCCTATAAAAATATGATTGTGAGGTACTATTTGTACAACTCCAAAATATCTCCACACACGATCAAACCAAATAGCCTTGATCATATCGGCACCCTTCCCTATACCCACATCCTCCTCCTCATCCCAGATAGCTTTGTGTTAACCCCAAGACATGCAATGAACTCTCGGTATGGCCTCTATCTAATTTGATTGACATCTAACCCAACAAACCTATCAACATACTAGTCCACACTCCTCCAACTCATGTCTCCAAAGGCTTGGTCTACTCTCCATCTCAAAACTCCCACTTCTAGCTCTATGTGGTCTCCTGTGACCCATGTTATCCCCTGGTGGCATGATCACCATGATATGATCATAGGCCTCATAGTGAAGCAAGAAGCCTAGGTTTAACCTTGATCTCCTTCCTTCCTGTACATAGATAGCTCGTGGTACATCCGAGCTAGAAAGGTTGTCCCAAATGAAAATATTGTTTGGTGATCTACTATATTTTTCACCAAATGAATCGAGTGCCTATGGAAACCGAGCTCCTCTTGTGTCTAAAAAATCATAGAAAAACACAACCATCATAACTAAGCGGATCAATCGACTACATGGCTTTTGACCCCAGCCTCATACCTTAACTCATAAGAGAAATAACCTAAAGAAAATATGATATGGGGCACATTGGCTCCAAATAGCCACGTCAACATTGCTAACCTATTATCAACCTGTGATGGGAAAATTCTAATCCCCTTGGATAGGTATTCTAAGGATGCAAGTATACATCATCTAGGGTGATATTCATCTCCCTTGTCCTTATCCAAAAAGTACTATCTGCATGTCTCACCTCTCTACTAATGTTATCATCAATACCACATCCTATGGCATCCTTTGGTAGTGCTGAATACCCACAACACTACGATCTCAAGTTATCCCACTTGATGTTTGTCACATCTCCTCTAATATGGTCATATAGAGTAGGCACTCAGTATCTCAAATATAGGGTCTCCTAGCCTAGAATCACAAATAAAACATGTATATATCAGATCCAAAATTCCTAAGTCCATTCAAATTTGTTAAAATTCATCTAAAATCAAATTTACTCCTAAAGCTTCCAATCAATCCTGGTCTATGCAACCCGGGTAGTTCATTTATGGAGCTTAATTTCTTCATAAATAATATGTTTTACTTTACGGTTGACACGATAACACGCTTGATCGGTGACTAAGCGTCGATCTACCTAGTAGGAACCAACATCGATCAGGAACCGACATCATTCTCCTCTTCGTTTAAGTTTTTACTTAAGACATGAGATTACATATAACCTTTGATTAAAAGGTGATCTAATGGTTGTAATTGCATAACTATGATGCCCTAAGTTTGTATATGCTTATATAAGCTAGAAAGCTAGGGTTAGAACATGTAGAATTGTGATTATCGTAAGAAGGAAATCTTGGAGAGAGATGAGAGAAGCTTATGAGAGGAAAAGTACTATACATCCGTGAGAAGTGTGGAAGATTGAAAATATTCATTGTATATCCTTTGGAATAATATATTGGTTGTTTCTTGGTGGACGTAGCCCACACTGGGTGAACCACATTTTATCTTGTGTATTTTTATATTATTGTTTGTATGCTTATATATGATATATATATCTGTACAAATTTTGTGATTAAACCCCAACAATTAGTATCGAGCTTTGTTTGAGGGTTTTGTGTGTTGAGATAATTTCTCATAGAGGGATTTCTTATTGAGTGGGAACACAAACATGGTAGAAGATAGAAAATTCAAAGTGGAGAAATTTGATGGCCGTAATTATAAATAATGCAAGATGCATCTGGAATATTATTTATATTAGAGAGATTTATATTTACCATTGGATACGAGTGTGAATACTACAAAGAAAAATGATGAAGAATGGAAGATTCTTGACAAAAATGATCTCGGGATCTATAAGATTCAGCCTGACAACATCTGTAGCTTGTAATATTACCTTTGAAGCAACAACTACAACAAATTTGATGAAATCTCTAGATAATTTATATGAAAAACCAAGTGCATTGAATAAATTTTATTTGATGAAGAAATTATTTAATTCTAAAATTCAAGAAGGTGGATCTGTATAAAATCATTTGAATGATTTCTAGTACATTGTAAATAAATTAAAATCGGTCAATATTTCATTTGATGATGAAGTGAAAGCACTTTTATTCTTATTCTTTGCTAGATAGTTGGGATAATTTGGTAATGGTTGTTAGTAATACAACATCTACTTCTAATATTTTAAAGTTTGATGATGTGGTTAGTATAATCCTCAATGAAGAAATATGTAGGAAAAGTACAAGAGAGTCATCATCTAGAAATGATTTGAATGTAGAAACCAGAGGAAGACAAAAGGAGAGATCCAAGAGAAATAATAATGGGAAATCAAACTCAAAGAATGACAAATCTAAGTTTAGAGGAAGAGGGATAAATTTATGTAATTGTGAAAAGAAAGGACATGCAAAGAAGGATTGTCGGTTCAAGGAAAACAAATAGAATCTACTAGAAAAAGGTAAAGAGGAAAATGTTGCAATTGAGGTAATGTAATATGCCCTTATTCTCTCCTTGGATAATAAAATAGAATCATAGGTTTTAGATTCAAGAGATTCTTTCCATGCTACCCTAATAATGGTTATTTCTGAAATTATGTCTAGGGTAATTTTGGGCATGTTTATTTAGTAGATGATGAACCATGCAATATTACTCCTAAAGGGGAATTTTATCTAAAATTGTAAAATGGAAATACATGGATATTGAAAGATGTGAGGCATGTGTTAAGCCTCAGGAGAAATCTAATTTCTACAAGACAACTAAGTAAAGTTGGCTGCATGGTTACATTCATAGCCAATTCTTGAAAAGTTTCAAGGGAGCTCTTGTTGTGGCAAGAGGAAAGAAGGTAGGAACATTGTATTTTTCTACCTATATTACTGATTCCTTTTCTATTCTATCTACTTTAGATTCAGATGCAATCATACGACATAATTGGGTAGGCGATATGAGTTAAAAAGGAATGCAAATATTAAAGGAAAAGGGTAAGTTATTAGATTTGAAAGATGTAAATCTTGATTTTTGTGAGTATTGCATATTTGGAAAGCAAAAGAGTGAGATTTCTCAAATTTTAGGCAACAAATAAGTAGCAAAAAATGGATCTTGTGCACTCAGATGTGTGGGGACCACCTAGGTAGCTTATCATAGAGGATCCTAATATTATGTGACTTTAATTGATGATGCCACAAGAAATATATGGGTTTATTGTATAAAGTGTAAATATGATGTTTTTGAGACTTTTAAAAGATGGAAATCCCTTGTGGAAAATGAAACAAATTTAAAGTTAAAGCACCTTATATATCAATGACAATGGTGGTGAGTACTATAGCAAGAATTTCAATTATTAATGTTCGAGTGAATGGAATAAGCGAGAGAATGAGTGGTTCCTAGAACAAAAAAAGGAGAATGGTTTTACATAAAGAATGAACAGAACTATCATGGAACGTTCAAGAATCATGAGGATACATGTTGGATTACCCTTACGGTTTTGGGCGAAGTAGTAGACACAACAATATATTTAATCAACCATTGGCCTTCAAGTGCCTTTGGATGGTGGAATACTAGAAGAATCTTGGACTATAAAAGAGGTAAATCTTTATTTTCTTAGATTATTTGGTTCGAAGCTTTTGTACATGTTGATAAAGAAAATAGGAAGAAAGTAGATGCTAAATTCAAGAGATGAAATTTTATTGGTTATGGCTCTGGTGATTTTAGATTCCATTTTTGGGATTTAGAATATTTTAAGATTGTTAGGAGTCATAACATTTATTGGAATGAAAAGAGAATGTACTGAGAGATCAATTTTTTATGCCTAAGGATGAACCGGTGGAAGAGTTTGTAGAAGAAATTAAATTCTTGGATTTAAATTTAACACCTATAGGTATTGGCGTTGGTCAAAGTGACATGTATCGGTCAACACAAGACCAATGTCGGCATCGAGAAGCGACGTTAGATATAGAAGATCATAACCAACATCGAGTTATGTGAACCGAGGTCAGCTACTGGTGGTGATGTTGATCATTGTCATAGGTGGATACAAATGTATAAGATGTACAAATTGAGTCTCAGAACCCCATATTTCGTAAGAAGGTCATTATGGGTAAGTAAAATTCAAGAAAGATTTCAAGATTCCTTATCATATTTATTATTTAAGGATAGTGGTAAACCCAAAAGTTAATAAGAAGTAATGCAGAGAATACCTACAAGAAGTGGGAGCATGGCATGGATGAGGAGATGGAATCCTTGTAAAAGGAATCAACCATGGGATTTGGTTTAGTTACCAAGAGGTAAGAGAACACTATAGAGTAAAAGGGTTTATAGGATCAAAGAAGAAGAGGGTGGACAGTAAAAGATACAAGGTAAGGCTTGTGGTAAAAGGGTTTGGAGTAAAAATGACTTCCATACGTACTATTTTGAGTTTAGTTGTAGTAGAAGATTTGCACTTAGAGAAACTTGATGTTAAGATGGCTTTTCTTCATGGTTATTTAGAGGAAGAGATATATATACAACTTCCACTTAGTTATGAAGTCAAGAGCAAGGAGAAACTTGTGTGCAACTTGAAAAAGAGCTTGTATGGGCTCAAACAAGCTCCAAGGAAATGATATATGAGGTTTGACATTTTTATGCATGATCATGGTTATATGAGATGCAAATTTGATCATTGTGTTTATTTCAAGAAGCTTGAAAATGAAAGCTATATTATTTTGTTATTATATCTAGATGATATGGTTATTGCAGGATCTAGTATGCGAGGACATTTACTGAGCTTAAAGAAAAGTTAGCTCATATATTTGCAATGAAGGATTTATGAGCTGCAAAGAAAATACTTGGCATGTAAATTCACAGAGACATGAAGAACAAGAAATTGCATTTGTCTCAGGAACATTATATCAATAAGGTGTTGAAAATATTTAAAATGCAAGATTCAAAACTTGTAAGTACACCTATTGTTGGAAACTTTAAATTAAGAAAAGATCAGTGTCCTACATCACATGAGGAGGTCAAGTACATGGCACAAGTTCCATATGCTTCAATAGTTGGAAGCCTTATGTATGCAATGGTTGGTACTGACGGACATTTCACATGAAGTGAGAGTTATGAGCATATTTATGGCCATTCTAGGTAAAGATCATTAGAAATCATTCTAATGGATACTTAGATATTTGAGAAGGAAATCCAACCTATAGTTATGCTATGATGGGTTAGATACTTCTTTATGTGGCTATGTTGATTAAAATATGGCTGGATATTTGGATGGTAGGAGAAGCACTATTGGATATATATTCATAGTAGGTGGCATGACAGTTAGCTAGATTTCAAGATTGCAGAAGGTTGTGGCCTTGTCTACTATAGAGGTTGAATATATTTCAGCTATAGAGGATAGAAAAGAGATGATATGGATGAGAAGGTTCATTGAAGAGTTGGATAAGGAGCAGGAGGATTTCAAATAGTATAATTATAGTCAAAGTGTGATTCATTTAGCAAAGAACTTAACATTTCATTCAAGAACAAAACACATTCAGTTGATATATCACTTCATACAGAAGGTGTTGGAGGATGGGTAGATGAAATTGGAGAAAATTCATACAAATGCTAACCCTCCAGATATGCTAACGAAGCCGTTAGCAAAGGAGAAGTTAGAGATTCACTCCACTTCTTTTGGTCTTCAAGCTTGAGACTTGAAGAGGAAGAAATAGGCCAAGGAAAGGATCCAAGAATGGAGATGTATGGTATAGTACAATAATTTATCTCCAAGAGGGATATTCTTGGGTTATGGAGCTTAATTTCTTCACAAATAACATGTTTTACAAATTATAGGATTACACAAGTAACCTACATCTATCGGTATTTGGCATTGGTCGGCTTGTAGGAACCGACATAAGTCTAGGAACCGACGTCGGTCTCTTATGCATTTAAGTTTTTATTTAAGATGCGGGATTAGATATAACCTTTGATTAAAAGGTGATCTAATGGTTGTAATTTCATATCTATGATGCCATAAGTTTGTATATGCTTATATAAGCTAGAAAGATAGGGTTAGAACATGAAGAATTGTGATTATTGTAAGAAGGAATTCTTGGAGAGAGCTAAGAGATGCTTGTAAGAGGAAAAAAACTCTACATCCGTGAGAGGTATGGAATATTTTAGATCTTCATTGTATATCCTATGGAATAATATATTGGCTATTTCTTGGTGGATGTAGCCCACACTGGGTGAACCACATTATATCTTATGTATTTTCTTTTGGTTTATTTTCTTATTTATTGCTTGTATGCTTAGATCTGATATATATCTATACAAATTACATGATTTAATGCCAACATAGGTTGGGTTGACGTGTTTAGGGGTCGAATGACATACGTTAGGGTTGGATAAACATCGAACCATTTGGGTCACCATCAATCACCCCTAGCATCATCTACTTTATGTGAAAAATTTCAAAAGTAAAATAAAACATAAAAAAATAACTTTAAAAAAGTGTTGGTTTTTCTACTCACCATCCTCTTGACCCTCTAACATTTCCTCATTATTCCTATGGCCTCCATTTTGCACCTTTCTCTTTAATCGCTCTAATCTCGCTCATCAAATGTGCATGTGAAAATGAGCTTCATCAACCAAACCTTGGGCTTATATAGCCCCTAATACCTGGTTGTCGTCGACTCCCTTGGGTCATCATCGATTGGCCTTTGCAATAATTATTTTGAGCTTTCCCTCATCCTCCTTACATCCTTTCCTTTGGGAATTCTTCACAATTCCACCTTGGTGGCCATACTCTTTTCCCCTTGGGGAATTCTATTCCTTGAAGTCCACCTTTGTGGTAATATCTATATCCCCTCCGGGCATTCTAATCACAAAGTCCATAGTTGTGGCCATATTTATTTCCTTCGGGCATGTTTATACCCTCAAATTCCACTTTTTGTGGCCATACTTAATTTTCCTTCAGAAATTTTATGATCCTATCCAATCCACACAAAAAAGTCCACATTGTGGCCATATTTACTCCCCCCTTGGGGATTTGTTTTTGTTTTCCTATTTTCCTTTGTGGTCATATTTGTGTCTCTTTTGGGGCACCATTGTTTTTCATCAAAGTCCACCTTTTTGGCCATATTTGTGCCTCTTATGGGGCACCATTATTTTTCATCAAATTACACCTTTGTGACCATACTTGTTCCTATTTTGGGGCACCGTCTATGTTATGAAATTCCACCATCCTGGCCATACTTACTTCCCCTTTTGGGGCATATTATTTCATCACCCACTTTTTCACTTTTCCTTCTTAGCCATTTTTGTGTCCTATGTTGGGACACCATACTTTTCATCCTCGTCCCTTACGGACACATATCTATTCACTCGATTCTTCATGTACAAAGGATTATGCATACCTTTGTGGATTTAGTAGTGCATACTTTTATGTTTGCCTATGAATAATTGGTCATCACTTGATTGCATCCATGTTGCACCGATCTTCACCCACTCATTAGCCCATAGAACATTATTGTGTGTCTCTGTTGAGACCGTAATTTTCCTCTACCAATATGATATTGGAGTCACCGCCATAGTTTTTATTGTTATTGCGATTTCCTTTTGGATTAGGGAATCTTGCCTTGATAATCCTTTTACCCTTTTTTACTTCACCCACCGATCTCATCTACCTTTTTCAAACGCATAATCGATTTCCCTTGGTGTCATCGATGCCCCAATTGAGGAGCTCACCAACTACCTTTCATTAATCCTCATATCTCATCACTTTTGTGTCATGGTTTTCTAACATAAATCACTCAACAAAAAGGGGCAAAATTTAGACACCTACATTTAGTATCTATACCTCAAATGCCTTTGCGTGTGCGTAGTTCACCTTAGTTATCACCTAGGCCCCCTTAATTTAATTAATCCCCCCTTTTATTTAATTTAAAATGCCCGTTTAATTCCTATTAATTAATTAATTCCTATTTATTAATCAATTAATAATTTAATATCGTACATGACCTAACTAACCTCCTATTTTGGATGCTTTTATCCTAACATGTACATCCCCTTTATTTTTTAGCTTTTTTTATCTTGCTTATCTTTATCCCTTAACATCCCTAAAAATACCTTTCTCACCTACATGCTTTAAAGCACTCTTCCAACTCTTAAATGCCCACAATATTGATCAAAGAACAAAAACATCCCCATTGGGGAAACTTTCCCGTAGTTGGCCCGACCTAACACAGTCACCATCGACCTTATAAAGCGAGTCTTTTATTTCAATAATCATTAGATGCATACAAATTTTGGAGCTTCTGGTGACATGTGAACTCTTTCCTCGGCTGAGAATTCTGAAATAGCTATAGATCTCTTGGACATCATTTCAACATGCTTGCATCACTCATGATTATCCTTCATGAGATTATTATCATAGTTGTGTTGCTTTACTTTATATTTATCATATTATCTTGGTTTTTCTTGCATCTAACATTTTACTGAGTTCGAGATCGGCCTCTGCAACACTCAAATCTTATTTAGAAACCTTGTCTTCTAGCCTCTTTTCTTGCAGGTCTCCCATTTAATTATTTTGGCATCTACCTTACCCAAATATGCTATAGTAACCTTTGACTCGGCTGGTTGCCGTTGACTAGGGTCTTGTTTTCCAATCAATCCTTCCTTACTATTGTTTTATGCCATTCCCTAGTGTTTTCTACTTCGAGAACATCATGCATGTCATCTTCTAGCATACAAAAACCTCTGTTACTATCTAGTTTGCAATCAAGATTTTTTAGGCTGCTTATTTATCGTATTTTACAAATCTATCCTCCTGGTCACCATCAATCTGCCTCACAGTCTAAGTTGCTGTTAACCCAAACCAGGTAACATTTAATTTATAGTTATTTTAATCAAATCAGATTTAGATCAATCTCAGTCATTTCTCAAATTCAGTAAAACTTCTGTTTCTGCATGCTATCTACTATTTCATCCTTTACTTCACTTTCTTTTATCAAATGGGGTTGACATCCACCAAGGAAGTTAACACTTCTTGGAGCTGCTTTGTCGGGAAACCCCGCATATCCTATCTAATCCATTTTCTGTTTAGTGATTCTTATTTGCAGGTTATCAGCTTGTAGCAGCAAGGATCCATCATCTACTTTGTGCCCATTTATCCATCACATCGCGTTAGAGGTACCATAAATCCTCCATCATTTCTGAGTTTCTAGTTGCTTTCATTACTAGTTCATTTCATTTGATCAAGAATAAAGAAACTTGTCCAACATTGGCCAATACATAATTTTTCTAAGGAAATATAATGACACTTTGAATCTACTACACCCACACATTAGGTTGGCCTAGTAAAATCTAGGTGAGGCTTCATTTCGAGTGCTCAATTATGTTGGTACGGGATATGTTAGCTAGGTGTAGTCCCTTAAGAGACACGAGAGAAAAAATGGCCTATCAGTTTGTCAAGTGATTTCTCGGTCTTGAGGAACCTTGAAAGGTATCATCTAATCCTAAACCTCCATGTTGGGACCCTCTATGAAATTTTATCTTGGTTTCACCCACCTCAATTCAATCATCTCGTTGGCATATTGTTTGCAATAGTGCTAAATCTTTGCAATGCGAGTCGGTGTAAGGTTGTCAATGAAATATTCTACAAATGGAAGATTGTGGCACCAAATGTACTATTCCCATGTGTCGTGGTGGCATATTAAATTCTTAGGGAGGATTCCTTTCGTTTCCCAAAATCCTTGTGCTTCTAGGCTACGTTGGTAGGCCATAGTCCCTTAAGAGCCCTTAGAGAAAAAAAGGCTATAAGTTTATCGGGTGATTTCTATGTCTCTCGTGGTACTTGAAAGTTATCATCTGATCATACACCTCAAAATTGGGACCCCCTATGAAATAACTTCTTGGTTTTCCCAGCTCAATTTGGTCCTCTCATTTTCCTAGTTTTTACAACTTTACCGAATAGTGCGGTTTGAGCTAGTATAATGTTGGCCAATGTAAATTTTTTCAAACAAAAGCTCGGCACCAAACCAAATGAACCCACACATCAGGATTTCTTGGTAAACTTTGGGTGAGGCTTCATTTCAGTTCCCAATGATGGTCGTGCTTCGAGGTTATGTTGGTCGGGTATTGTCCCTTAAGATCCCTGAGAGTAAAAAGGGCTAAAAGGTCACTATGTGATTTCTCGATCTACGAGTCACCTTGAAGGTCTCTTTTGATCCTACATGTCAACATTGGTACCCTCTATAAAAATCATGTCTCAATTTTACTCATATCAATTTGGTCCTCTCTTTTTCCTATTGTTTGCAACCATGTTGAATATTGGAGTGTGAGTTAGTGCGGCATTTGTGCACAATGCGATATTTTGCAAAGCGGAAGCTCGTGGCACCAAATAGACTATACCCATGTATCAAGGGGGCACTGGTAAATTCTTGAGGAGGATTTATTTTTGTTTTTAATAATACCAATGCTTTTGGGCTATGTTGGTCGGGCGTAGTCCCTTTAGAACCACTGAGAGAAAAAAAGGCTATAAGTTCGGTAGGTGATTTCTTGCTTCATGGAACCTTGAAAGGTATTGTATGATCCTACACCACCACATTGGGACCCTCTATGAAATCATGTCTTAGTTTTCAATAGCTGAATTTGGTCCTATCGTTGTCCTATTATTTATAACCATGCCAAAAATTAAGTGCAGAGTCGGTGTAATCGCCCAATGTAATATTTTGTAAAAAAGAGCTCCTTACACTTGAGCAGAATGCTCCCACGCATCGATGTCTCTTGGTAAAATTTGGGTGATGATTCATTTTGATGTCCAATGATGTTGGTGCTTCTAGGATACATAGACCGGTGTAGTTCCTTAAGAGCCTTGAGAGCAAAAAAAGTCTATAAGTTAGTAGGGTGATTTCTCGGTCTCGAGCAACCTGACCTTGAATAGTCTTTTATTATCTTACACCTCCACATTGGGACCCTTTATGAAATCCTTTCTTGATTTTCAGCATATTAATTTGGTCCTATTGTTGTCCTATTATTTGTAACCGATTGGATACTACGGTGTAAGTCAACGTAAGGTTTTCTAATGCAATATTTTGTAATTAGAAGTTCATGGCACCTAATAGAATGTGGCCATGTATTGGGGTAGCCTAGAAATTGCTTGGGAGGCTTCGTTTCAATGCGCACCTGATCTTGGTCCTTTCACCAAGTCATTTTTTTGGTTTATGTGGACCTTTGAAAGTTATCGTTTAATCTTACACCTTCGCATTTAGACCCTTTACGAGATCATGTCTTGGTTTTCCCTAGATTAATTTGGTCATGTCATTTTCCTATTGTTTGTAATTGTGCTTTGAAAATTCTAGTCCGAGTCGATGACAGGGGCTACCCAATACAATATTTTGTAAATGGAAGCTTCTAACATCAAAAGGACTATGCACATGCATTGAGATGGTATGGAAAAATCTTGTGTAGGATTCTTTTTGGTGCCCAATAATCTCGATGCTTCCATGCTACATTGGCTAGGCGTAGTCCCTTTAGAGACATGAGAGAAAAAATTATTTAAGTTTTCTAGGTTATTTATTAGACTCCAAGGAACCTTGAAATGTCTTTTATTATCCTACACCACTACATTGGGACCCTTTATGAAATATTATCTTGGTTTTCCTCATTTCAATTAGGTAAACTCGTGGTCCTATTATTTGCAACCGTGCAAATATTGTAGTGTGAGTAATTATAAGGTTTTCCAATGAAATATTTTACAAGCGAAAGGTCGACACTAAAGTGACTATGCCCACACATCAGGGTGTCCTAGTAAATAGTGAGTAAGAATTTGTTTTGGTGCCTAAAAATACGATTCTTCTTTGCTACGTTGGCCAAGCGTAGTCCCTTAAGAGCCCTGTAACCAAAAAGGCTATAAGTTTTTGAGTGATTTCTTAGTATCCAAGGCACCTTGAAAGGTATCATCTGATCCCACACCTATATGTTGGGACCCTCTAAGAAAGTGTATCTAGGTTTTCCCCATCTCAATTCGGTCCTCTCACTATCCTATTGTTTGTACTGTGACAAATACTATAGTGTGATTCAATATAAGGATGTCTAATGAAATATTTTATAAATGAAATATCTTGGCCTCAAATAAACTTTTCCCATGCATCATGGTGGCCTAATAAAGGCTAGGAGAGGCTTCATTTTGGTGCCCAAGGATGTTGGTGCTTCCCGACTACGTTGTTTGGGAGTATCCCTCAAGAGCACTACGAATAAAAAGGCTCTAAGTTCTCCGGGTGATTTCTTAGTCTCCATGGCACCTTGAAAGGTCTCGTCTAATCCTACACCTCCATGTTGGGACCCTACAAAAACATTTCTTGGTTTTCCCCATCTCAATTTGGTTCTCTTGATGTCCTATTGTTTGCATACGCACCAAATACTACATTATGAGTTAGTATAAGGTTGTCAAATGTAATATTTAGTGAACAAAAGCTTTTGACACCAAATCACTTGTGCCCACATGTCGGGTTGGCACAGTAAACTCGGGTGAGGATTTATTTTGGTGTCCAACAATGTTGGTGCTTCCCAGACTACATTGGATGAGTGCATTCCCTTAAGATCCATGAGAGTAAAAAGCTTGTAAGTTTTCCAGGTGATTTCTCAGTATCTATAGAACCTTGAAAGGTATCATCGATCATACACCTCGTGTTGGAAGCCTCTACCAAATCCTTTCTTGGTTTTCCCCATCTTAATTCATTCCTCTCATTGTCCCATTGTTTGTAACCAAGCTGAATATTACGGTGTGAGTCGAGTGTAAGGCTATATAATGTAATATTTTGGAAACAAAAAAATATCATGAAACTAAATGGACTGTGCTCGTGCACTAGGGTAACATGGTAAACACTTGGGGAGGTGTCATTTTGGTGCCCAATAATCCTAGTGTTTTTGGGCTAATTTTTTTGGGCATAGTCCCTTAAGAACCCTGGAGTAGAAAATGTTATAAGTTTGGTAGGTGATTTCTCACTCTATGAAACTTTGAAAGGTATCATTTGATCCTACACCTCCACATGAAGACCCTCTATGAAATCTTATCTCAGTTTTCCCAGCTCAATTCAATCCTCTTAATGTCCTATTATTTGTAACCATGTCAAATAGTGCATTCTCGGTCAGTGTAAGGCTTCCCAATGTAATATTTTGCAAACAAAATCTCTTGGCACCCAACCGAATACTCCCAAACATTAGGGTATCTTGGTAAACTCTTGGTGAGGCTTTATTTTGGTGCCCAACTATGTCGGTGCTTCCAAGATACGTCGTCTAGGCATAGTCCCTTAAGAGCCTTGAGAACAAAAAGGGTTATAAGTTCGATGATTGATTTATCATTCTCCAAGAACATTGAAAGGTATCTTTTGATCTTAGACCTGCATTGGGACCCTATAAGAAATCTGTCTCAATTTTCCCCATCTCAATTTAGTCCTCTCGTTGTCCTATTGTTTGCGACCTTAAGAATATTGTAGTGTGAGTCAGTGTAAGGATGTCCAATGTAATATTTTACAAATGAAACTTGATGACACATAATAGACTATGGACACACATTAGGGTGGCTTGGTAAATTCTTTGGGAGGATTTATTTCGATGCCCAACAATACTAGGATATGTCGGTTGGGCGTAGTCCCTTAAGAGACCTGAGAGAAAAAGGATATAAGTTTACCAGGTGATTTCTTAGTTTCCTTGGCACCTTGAAAGGTATCATCTAATTGTACACCTCTGCATTATCATTCTCTATGAGATCCTTTCTTAGTTTTCCACAACTCAATTTTGTCTTCTCGTTTTCCTATTGCTAGCAACCGTGGTGAATAGTCAAGTCGAGTCGTCTGCAAGACTTCCCAATGTAATATTTTTGCAAACAAAATCTTCTAGCATCAAATTAACTATTCACATACATCAGGGTATCCTATTAAATTCTTAGGGAGGATTTGTTTCAGTTCCCAACAATTTTGGTTCCTCTAGGCTATATCGTCTAGCGTAGTCCCTTAAGAGCCCTAAGAGCAAAAAATGATATAAGTTCACTAGATGAATTCTCGGACTTTGGGGCACCTTAAAATGTTTCCTCTAACCCTACACCTCCATGTTGGGGCCCTCTATGAAATCCTAGCTTGGTTTTCCTAATCTTAATTCGGTCCAATTGTTTTCCTATTTTTGCATCTATGCCAAATATTACAGTGTGAGTCATTATAAGGTTGCCCAATGCCATATAATGCAAAAACAATCCCCAGTACCAAACTAAATGAACCCACATGTCAAAGGTTCTTGGTAAACATTGGGAGATATTTTTTTGGTACACGGTGATGATGACAGTTCTTTCTAGCTACGGTGGTTGGGCGTAGTTGCTTAAGATCCTCGAGACAAAAAAATGGCTATAATTTTGTTGGGTGATTTCTTAGTCTGTAAGAAACCTTAAAAGGTATCATCTGATCTAAAACCTCCCTATTGTGACCCTCTACAAAATCCTATCTTGGTTTTCCCCATCTCAATTCAGTCCTCTCATTGTCTTATTGTTTGCAATTTTTACGAATCTTTGCGCCATGCGAGTCAATATAAGACTGCCAAATGTAATATTTTACAAATGAAATCTCCTTACACCAAATAAACTTCTCCTAAGCATCGGGGTGGCCTAAAAATATTTGGGTATGCTTAATTTTGGTGCCCAAGGATGTCGGTGCTTTCAAGCTACGTTGGTTGGGCATAGTCCCATGAGAGCCCTGAGAGAAAAAAATGCTATAAGTTCGTTGGGTGATTTCTCGGTCTCTGTGGCACCTTGAAAGGTCTCGTATGATCCTAAAAATCTATGTTGGGATCCTCTAAAAATTAATATCTTGGTTTTTCCCATCTCAATTTGGTGCTCTTGCTTTATCTTATTGTTCTACAACGTGTCGAATCTTGCATTGTGAATCGGTATAAGGATGTCCAATTAAATATTTTGTAAAAAAATATCATGGAACCAAACTGACTATGCCCACACATCGGGGTGGCCTAGTAAATTCTTGATGAGGATTTTTTTTGGTTCCCAATGATGTTGATTATTTCAAGCTATGTTGATCGGGAGTACTCCCTTAAGAGCCTTGAGAGAAAAAAAGGTCATAAGTCCAGGGTGATTTCTCCATCTCCGTAGCACCTTGAAATGTATCATCTAATCCTACACCTCTGCATTGGGACCCTCTAAAAATCCTATCACAGTTTTCTCCATCTTAATTTAGTCTTCTCATTGTCCTATTTTTTACAAGCTGTGCCAAAAATGCAATGTGAGTCGGTGTAAGGTTGTCCAATGCGTATTTTGCAAGCGAAATATCATTTCACCAAACCAATTACACCAATGCATCGAGTTGGCTTGGTAAATGGAGGGTGAGGATTTATTTTGGTTCGTAAAATCCTTTAATGTGAAACAAGTACTAGGAAACATGTTAAGAAGAGATTGTTCATACAATATAGGTTGTGAAATGAGAATTGTAAGAAGATATTTTTCATACAATATATGTGGTGAAATGAGAATTTCTTCTTGTTGTTCATTTCTAATATTTAATTTCCCTTAGCTTCTCTTAGCTTGAAAATAATAAATTATCTACTAATAGTGCCAACCACATGAAGGTGGAAGCTTTTTTGGCACCACTAACCTACGTAAACATGTTAGTAAGTAATTAAATATAATTTTAAAACCTAAAAAATTTAAACAAAATAATTAAAGTAAATATTCAAATTAAATTCATGTAGATGTATATCTAATCTTAAGTGAACATACCTTTGGAAATTAAATCCAATAAACTGCAAGGATTTCCTCTACTCTTGATAGTAACGATAATTGCTTCATGATCTTATTCATGAACATTCCATAGATTCTTATTTAATGGCCTACCTTGATATTTGATCAAGCTGTTTATTTTTGTAAAATCCAAATGTGAATAGTGAAGTATGTTTCTATGTATTTCATAGTCTTCAAACAACCAAGAATTATATTTGTTTGATAGGATATTGTCGAAGCCAAGTTCTAATGACTACCACCGACGCAGTGTGATATTTAAAGTTTTTACCATCAATGACTGTGGAAGTCAATTTTTATATTCCCTCTACACAACAAGACAAGAAGTAGTATGTTCCCTTTTCATTATATTCTATCACAATAATAGCAAAAACATGCCCTAAATCACAAAGTAAAATGCAAGTAAAATTTAAAATACATTAAGAGATTATCATTTAATAGTTTATAAATTTATAACATGACTTGTTGTACATTGTTGCACTAAATTGGAGACTTGGTTTATAACATGACATGTACATACTTGGAATTTGATATGTGTCAAGTGGAATTAGAGGTCTATAAGTCCACTCATCCACCCACTTACGTGAATCACATTAATTCCATAAAAATCAATACATGATATATAAAAACATGCCATGCACCTAGTATGAATAGTGTAAGAACTTTCTTTTGAACTACGCAATGAGTGCATATCACTTGATTCAAGTAACTATCATATAATCTTCACATCTTTCCAATTTTTATCCTCTATCAACCAAAAATATTTATAAATCGTTGAACTCTCTTGAGATTCATTTCCTATGTTCTTTTACGCTAATCAACAATGCTTTTTGCACCTATAAATTTAGCACCATATTTGAAATTTAATTCTTCTCTTGTAAGGTATTTTTTCACACATGCTCCTAAACCATCATACTCTCCTTTCCCATTTTATTCCATAGTAAAAATCCAGATATGTTGTCCACATTTTTCTCATGTGCATCCTACTTAGCCAATAAAACATTTATGCATTCTTAAATTTTATGTGTGCGTTTCGATCCAAACAGAATGTTGATTGAAAATAATGTTCCTCTCAACCAAGTTCACATAAAACAATTAGAAAAACCCTTGTAAATATTCTATAGAATGTGTTTGATCATCACGATGTATAAATGACACTCTATTAATATTTTTTATCTTGCTCAGTGCTTTCTAGATAGTATAAGAATGTTACATACACAAAAATAGAGACTTACAATGAGTTATAGTATTGTGACTAAACCTCCATTTGTAGCTCTAATGAGTAGCTCTCTACAAATTCAACTACTAAAACAATAGTACCAAGTAGGAATGTGTCATTTCTTTACTTTTATTGTTCATCCAACCATCGATCTCTACGTGTGTGCCTTCGATATTCGTAAATGATTTCCTATCTGAATTTTACCATATATTATGATATAGGTAATTGTTCTATAATAATATCACACCTCTTAGATTCTTTTCCATATTTTAATTGATATGCCACTGATTTATATTTTCTAAAACCAACTAATTATTTTCCTATTGAATGTGTACTCTTATTGCACCCTGAAATATACTAAGTATGAGTAGCATGAGAGTTTTGGATGCACATAAGTTATGTGCGAAGGAATGTAGAAGTAGATCAAGCATCGCGCAAAGGCTTGAGATTAGGCGAGAATATATTCAAGACTTAGTCATATTTTGAGCCATGGGATAAAAATAGATGATGAACAATTGGAGTGGCATTCAAGCAATATTTTGGGATTGGACTAAGGCATGAAGACTTGGAGGTGAAGAAAATTCTATTTTGGGAAAGATCACATGTAGCAAGAAGATTAACGGTCATGCAGAGATTCAAACTAATAATAAGATGTAGATCTAGTGTTAAATATAGAGATGATCTATTATTAGGCAAAGCTTGCATGCTTCTTTATGTATCTTTGTAGTGGTGCATGGATATTCTCAGCATGTGGCCTATTTTTAGAGGTGCATGGGTGGTAAAGGGAAAGTCCCCACCCCTATATATATGTATAGATTTGCATGGTTTTGAGAGAGGTGAAGAAACAAAGTTATACTTTGCTGGTATGATGTTGAGTGCATGACTTTGTGGTGATACTTATGGTGTATTCAATCTCCATGTTTGTAATGAATTATAATAATAGATATTTTTGGATGGGTATTGATAATTGACGTCTCTATTCATGGTTATTGTATGGAAAATTTGATCTTGATCCTTTTTGATTTTGTATAAACTATGGTTGTTATTGAGTTCTTGTTATGATTTTACTTGATTACTTGTCATGGATATGGAATGTATGAACTTGTTTGTTAACATATTGAAGAAGCTTGCATAAAAGAGGGACCTTGTACCTTTGCACACTTCAGTGAACATTCAAACCTATGAATGAAATGTCACTACACCTAGGGTTATAAGTAAGAAAATAAAGAATACATTTTGGTTCTATTGCCAGGACCTCTTTTTAAGCTCACCGATAATATGTCGTATGATAATGGTGTATCGGTTGACTCTCGTAGCTATTTAAGATTGGGTTATTGACTTGGAAAAGATCAGTTTGCACAAAGATATAGTATTGGACCTGATTTTAATGCACACACATGGGTTGAAGAACATATTTATCATGATCTTTATGAGATGTTCTTCTACTATTTTCCAATAGAGTTGAACGAGTGGCTATCAACGTATGAATTAAAGAGGAGATGGAGTTACGGACAATGACTTGGACGTAAGAAGAGTATCAAGATTTGTTTGATGTAGATGAACCTTGGACGCATGTTGTAGATCATTGGTGGGATGGTGTTGTGTATAGTTATACTTTGGAATATGTTGTTTCTATGTATTCTTGTTTGGAAGATGCTGACTTTTATTTTTGATGTGAGCCCAAATGATATTACTTGTGCGTTATTCCTTTAGTGATTAAAATCTTGTTGGTAGTCTTGAGTTTATAAAACCTACGTATGGCTAGCTAAACACACCACCACATCTTTGGTAAAGAAGCAGGTATGGTGATAGATGGTAGACCTAACGGCAGAAAGGTACAGAAAGGAAAGGTGACTTAAGTATAATGAAGTATAGGAGAGGGAATTAGGGAAGCAACGTGATGTTAAGGAGTCTATGGAGTTATGGAGTTCGATGTCTCGTGAGGGATTTGAATCTTATGTGGAAGATGTGCGAGACAAAGAATATGGTTCTCTCAACCTTAGGAAAGCATGGTAGAGGATTCCCTTTGGCTTCGATGAGAGCACAAATGAGGAAAAAATATTTAGAATTGTAGGCTCTCATGTGATCCCACTTGGAAACCTAGCCCTTATGCTTAGTGTTTCAATTCTATAAGCAATCGTAATCGAAAGTGAGTGTAGGTGATATAGTAGTGACAAGTAGATATCATTTTGCATTGAATATAGAATTTCATGAGATGACTATGGTAGTACAAACATATTCTTTTTACAGGGGTTTTATTGGAGGACTATTTTTGGTACATAATTAGTATAGAGTGTGGGCATGTAGAACATTGGGAATGTCTTAGAGTAGCAACAATTTGAAGACTATGGGAGATCAGCTTAGTAATCCTATTGGGACACAAGGAAGCATGTCCATTGGTCCATTTCCTACTACAAGAGAAGGATCGGAGTAGATTTGGATGATCAAGAGGCTTGAGATCTTGTGGATCGGTGGTTCCAAAGGTGGAGGGAATCTTTGGAGGTAATACAAGTTTTTGATCTAGTGGGCATGGTCCGCACCATCCACAACAAGTTTATTATGAGATGTATCTTTTCCTACAAAAATATAAAGGCATTGAGGATGCCATGGAACATATACACATGTGTGCTATACTATGGCACGTTAAGGGAATCACAACTTTTGAGCCCAAGGAAAGTCAAATTTCTACTACTTTGCAAGGGCGTGCACATAGTTGGTATAGGAAATATGACCTGAATAAAAATGATATGGATTACAATGCGTTGCATGATTCCTTCTTAGTTGAGTTCCATATACTTGAGTTTAAATACAAAATCATAAGCGTGGTGAAGGAAATCAAGTAGGGCATGGTGAGAGCGTAAGAGAGTATGACACACATTTTAAGACCTTATTATCAAATTTGTCTTATAATATTCACCCTAGACAACATGTAAAGTGGTCTTTTGGTGGATTAATAACAACCTTTAGAATGGTGCTCTCTCATAAGACTTTTATGGATCCACACGAGGCTTTAGAACTAGCTCTGTGCACCGAGGTAGTTGGAAGTGAGGACACCAAAGTTATCACGTTATTGGAGGTGCATATAACATCTATGGTGAGGCGGTTGGAGAAACTCTCTGTCAATTCATTGCATGAGACACACAGTGGATTATGGTGTATAAATTGTGAGGTTGAAGGAAATACTAAGAATAGCTGCCCTCATAAATTAGTGTAGGCCATGTTACTAGATTGTGAGATTTTTAGTTGGATCATGATTCGAGTAGATTCTATTATTATAAAGTGTGATCCAGATGAACATTTTTTTATTTTAATATTTTTAAGTCTCAAAATCATAATACGTGAGAATTGTAGATTAATTGATCATATTCATGAGGCTATTGAGATAGGTGTGCACCGGACCAAGTATATCCAAAGTGGATCTAAGGAACAAGGAGAAAAACATAATGAGGGGTGCACTAATGGGGATAACAAGAATATAGGATTCTCTCGGTGGGTGAAAAGGCCAAGGTTACAGTGGTGGTAGAGGAGGATTTATGAGAGGAACTTGTTATACTTATGGATCTCCTGATCATTATCAATGTGAGTTCCCTCAGAATATATTTTTCTCATGGTGTGGAAAACAACATAAGTTTGAAGAGTGTCCTGATTTATATGAGCACATGAACAAGCAGCACAAGGAAGACAAGGGCACAATAATGATTAAAGTACAATGTGTAGTTCAAGATCAATGGATGCCAAAGGTATCACCTACTCCTATATTATCTATTTTAGTTATAACACACGTTGAGGATAAACATGCACATGAACCTCCGATGTATAAACTGACTATAACAAAGAAATAAGTGATAAATGCCAAGTATCCTAATGTTGAACATTAGAAAGAAGTTTACCTAGAGACTATGAACATTATCAAAAATTTAAAAGGAGAGATTCGAGCTTGAAGAAGTAGGCACACCTATTGGAATGAGCTAAGAATTTTAAATTCCACATAGGAATGTAGACGATTTAAAGGATGTGCGTAGAATTTTGTGCCATAAGAATATAATATTGTTATTAGGAGAATGAATGAGAGAGAATATATCATGCATAGGAAATGAGTGTGATAGGTAGATACATCACAAAAATTTATCTCCCCATAATCATGAGTATGATAAAGAGATTACAGTGAATGCAGTAATAGATGGATGGCTTCTAAGAAATATTTTGATAGATACAGGTGCAAATGTTAATGAAATCACATTGAATGATTGGAATCAGATGGGAAAACCACAATTGTATCCTTTTTTGAATATGTTGTATATGGAAAATAGAACTAGAGCTAATCCTATTAGAGTATTAAAGGATGTGAATATTACAATTGGGGGACGTAAATTTACTTGGGACTTTGAAGTATTGGAGATTGTTGAAGAGAATAGTTTCTCAACATTACTTGGCGTCCCTGGTGTTATGATAATAATGCATATTTTTGCTTCAATAAGGGGTACATTTATTTTGAAAACAAGGAAGAGCACGTTATCATACCCTTAACAGATGAAATATTTGGCCCGTATGTTGAGCCTTTGAGTGATAAAGACTTGAAGCAGGATATATGCACACATAATTAGCAACCACGAGGTTCTTGAGCCATCTAAGGAAGAAGTGATAAAGTGGGATGATGCCAAGTTAGTTAGTGATACCACAAGTATTTCTGTGACAATGGGCACATGGAGCGTATGAATTAGTTGGGCATATGATTAAGAACATAGTTACTCACATGATTAGGCAACGCTCGCTAGCCATTTGAGTTTTAACAAGGTACCTAGGTACATTGGGGTAGGAACCCGATGTATCTATGTGCACCATTGAAGCCTAGTGTAAGAATGAAAGAGACTTAAGAAATATGCTCATATATGCTCTATGCAGGACAACAACACATTGGTGGACTACATAGAGATAACCTATTGGAATGGTGAGAGGTGAGAATCATCCTTTCTACAAGCTTCTTAAGGAGCAATGTACCATCAAAAATATGATAATTTTATGGGAAGGATTCCACTTTACATCACATTCGAAATGTGAGATACTTTGGATGAAGGGGAAATAGGCCTTGGCACCATCAATCTGGATACAAAGTTTTATGCCACCCTAGGTGGCTGCGTGTCTGAAAGGTATGTTCACATTGAATTGAAAAGAGGAACAAATAATTGACAAGAGATGACCTCGGTATGATTCATACTTTTGATTACTTTTCTTCTAAGCCACGAGATCAATGAAACATTGCATATTATGAAGCACCTTACTTTGGGAGATAACATGAAGGTGAGGAACTGCTGGATATGTTTGGTGAGTTGGATTTAGAGACACACCTTGACCTAGAGCGAGATTGAGGAAGAACAAATGGTCTACACACGGGAAGAAAAGGAAAAGGGTATATTGGTATTCATCATAAATGATGATGATGAAGAAGAAAATAACCTAGATTCTAACCACACCGAAGGTATGCACGTAGATGAAAAGGCATGTTCCTATAATGAGTCTTGAAAATGAATAAGGTTAACATTGGAAGCAGATGCTTGAGAGCCTAAAGAGGCCATCTTTGGAGATTATTGGTCGGAAGCGGGAGGTTGCTAAAATCATTGAACTCCTACCAAATTTTCACTACTTATTTTAGTGGGGTTATCATGAGTTAAAAGGAGTACACCCTTCTTTAGGTGATATTTGAGTCAAACTTAAATAAAGCGTGCACTCGATTAGGAAGATGCCTTACATGATGAATCCCAATCTATACATTAAGGTCAAGGAAGAGATTGATAATATGATCAAGTCTGGTATAATAGAGCCCATTGAGGAGTGCGAGTGGGTTAGTCCCATGTGTTATCCATTTTTCCCTTGGGAAAAAAAGGACAACATGATGTAATGGGACCTAACCATCGGACATGATACGTAAGGATGGAACTTGAGTTACGAGACAATTTTTAGGGTCTCAAGAGCACCTTGATAGAATTCAATAGTGAAAATCATATTGAGGTATTTTTCCTCTCTTAAGGTTTTGGCCCTTTAGGTCAACTCAAAAATGATGAAATTCTTTCCTCATGGGACCACATCTTGCAAAAATGGGTGGAAAAATCACCCTGAGGCACCCTACGGTTCCCTTTTAGCCACCACATTCAAGAAAATTCATAATTTTTTTTTTCCAAAATTAGCAAAGGGGCCTAAGAAAGGGTGATTGATCTAAATGAGCTCATTTGAGTAGCTCACTAATCTACCCACCTTGAATTGGTCAAGTCAGAAGGGTTACATTGATGGTGGACTTTACGAGTAGCTCAACAAGTCGAGTTGAGGGCATCAGCGGTAAGTGGAGAGCCGATCTCCCGAGCTTAGAAAATTGAAGAGATCGCATAGAAAAACTAGGTGATTCGTGCAACAAGTTCGATTACCAATGGTAAAAGGCTCAAGGCCATAGTAATCATGATTGCATCGGTAAGTAATGAAACAAGCTATTTGGAGGGTTTGGTGAGATAGATCAGCGATCAAAGGTATTGTGGCGAGTCGAAGGTAAAGCTCCCTCGAGCTTACAAGGAAAAATGGTTGGCCGTGGAAATTAGAAGCATGGGAAAGTAGAGTAATAGGTTTCGAGCTATGATAACAAAGGTGTTGTAGGCTGACCTCCCTGAGCTACTCGGGAAATCTATGAGCATAAGAGAGAACCAAGCTTATTCGGCTTGGCGTTGGAGAAAGAGGTGAGTCCAGGATATCGCATGCAAGAGGAAAACCGAGCTCACACAAAGGAAAAGATCATTATGGAAGTGTTGAGGATAGGATATTGGTGAGAAGATGGTGTCACCGGCGAGTGAGGAAGAGAAAAATTGGCCATGTGGAGGTCTAAAAGAAGTAAATCAAGGGGTCAAGTCTAGAGCATACCGAGGAGTAATCCCCCGCAACAACGAGATATGAGGTGAGTTGACCATGGCCGACACACAGGAGACATTTTGGGGTTAAACATTAAGGGTTCATGACGCCTTACCATGGGGAAATGAAGAGGGATGAGCTAAGGCCATGAACAAGGTTTGAGCTAGGGTTGAGCTCCTTTAGAGTTTGACGAGGTGGAGGAAAATGTAGGGGCGAGTCGTCAGTGAACTTACCTCGGTGAGATAAACAAGTACTGATTGAAGATTCATGGCTCAATGCAATAATTAGGGTGGGAAAGACTCACCAATACACTTTGAATTATGATAAGTATAAGTAGGGGATGCCAAGTAAGTAATATTAGGCGGTGAAATAAAAGGTTTTTGATTCACAATGAAATGCAAAGTAAAATACAATGAAATTGACGCATTGAAAAAAGAAACAAGCCGTCGGGTTTAGCAATGTGAAAAGTGGTGAATTCAGGGGTGATAACTCCAACTTTGAATGGGGAATTCTAAGTGAAGCAAAGTAGAAGGAAATCGACACAATGGGTTCTACACATCATAGTTCAATGCAGTGATTTGATGAGTAAATATTGTGTTCGGAGAAAGTTAAAAAAAAAAGTGAAATGTCATTTGTCACATTAAAGTGCAAGTTATCAACGTGAAAAGAAGTGAAATGCGAGGTGGTGTCTTGCATTAGAGGTGAGTTAAGAAAACTAAAAGAAATTGTGAGCACCACACAATGTGGTGAGTTGACACGGGTTTAAATGTTGTATAGGGGCAAGGAATTGGTATTATGCGGTAAAAGAAAATATTTTACTTCACAAAATAAGTGAAGTAAAAGTGAATGAGAATAACACATTGTAAAGGGCCCACATTAAGAATAAATTGGCATCGAATTCACCACAAAGAGAGATATACATGGAAATTTGAGAAATAAAAGGAAAATTCTTGCATTGCGATAAATAATATGTTGAAGTATTTATATTAGCGCCTTGATTATTAAGTAAAAGCAACCCTATTCAATGCATGAGGAGGGCCAAGATAGAAAGTGAGTTGGGTGGTGAGATGACTTGCCATCTAAGACAAGTAATGAACTTATAATTCTCCGTGGTAAAAGAAAAAATGAAGAAAAGTAGCAGTGAAGATGAAATGATTTACTTCACAATAAGGTGAATTAAAGCAATTGGAGAAGACCAATGTCAAAGGAGCAATAGCATGGGGTCGAACACCGCTCTAAAATGGGAAAGAAGTAGTGATGACCCCTAACTCTCCCACTAGTATGCAATTTACATTGCCATAACTTTCTCCTGGAGCTTCATTTCACGAAACTTAGACTTTCGGGGGAAAGGTCTCGGAGTCATCTATGTGACTAAAACTTTAGTTTTTAGTTTTGGTTAGTGAAAGGGGGTCAAAAATGGCCTTTCGTCTCCTGAAATCTAGGGAACTATACAACCAACTACCACCATTAATGGGGCATGGGAGGAAATTTCTTGTCCCATAAGCTATAGTACATCGGTGATGGGAATTGCAAGAGACCTCATGATGTTTTAATTAAAATTTTCACTTGGTAGGTTAAGTATGCATGCATCCAAGAAGCTTCAATTTCTCTCTCATCTCTAATTTTTTCTATAAATTGTAAGCTCCCTTCATTTACAAAGGGGGGAATTCTCACTTACAAGAACTCTGCGCCAAAATTTGTCTAGGAAGAGAAAATGTGTTTCAAGAATTCATTCTAGACATCTTGTATGATGATCCTAACCTTTCTCTATAATTAATTGAACTCGTATATCAATGAAGGAGTGGATTTTAGTATTGTGGATTTTTTCTTCCATTTTCTCGTGTCTGCTTTCTTTACTTACCTTTTCACTTTACTTGTAGTTGCATTGTGCCAAATTAAATTGTCTTGCAAATTTTTCCATTGTTGTGTTTTAGTGTAGATGTTAGTTTGATGCTTACATTGTTGGCTATTTTCAATGTTACACACTCTCTATAGTTCATTTTCTACCATTTCCACACATTCAAGAGATTCCCTACATCCCATTTTTGGTGCATCACCTCATTAGAGTAGATTTATTTCATTTGTTTTATTTCTCTCTCTCCGGTTCCTTGGAAGTCATAAGTTAGAGGTAGTTGTTAGATTTCTTTCCATTAGAGGTACTTTTGAATTAGCATAGGAAGAGGAACCAAAATTCTCGGAGAACTTCTTCAATTGTTAGGTTCCACACCTTAAAGAAATTCCATATTACCCAGTCACTCGATTGCCTTAACACACTCACATGTTGAGAAATCGAGGGTGCAATAATTTAGTGATAATAGTTAAGCACGCTGGTGGGACAATAACGAAAGTCGATCTTTAGCTGGAGTGCAGTTGAAGAATTTCCATTTTGATAAGTTGATGTGTTCTTGGACAAAAAATTTACGGTTGTGGAGCCTTTGTAGAAAATATCAGTTGAAGTAATGAGATCCTAGATCACCGTAGAGAATAAGAAGTAATCGGTGATTTCATGTTTCTTTACTTCCAAGTAATCGGTAGTCAAAACATCACGAGATAAGGAGTAAGTAATTGCACCCCTGGATCACGATAAGAAAGGAAAATTAAGTTGTGTGATTCCAAGTTGTGCATTACTTCAATATTGAAAGTCTTTACTTCAAACCTGTGTGAGTAAGTAAGTCAATTTACTTAAAGTGAAATAATTAAGTAATTTCACTGTTGAATTGCATTACTTTAAGTTAAGTGAAAATCCTTACTTTAAGTTGTGAAAAGAAAATACTTTACATCACCCAAGATACAAGACTTAAGTAGTTGCACCTTCAAGTTTCACTACTTCAGGTTGTTGCATTACTTCAATTGAAAGACTTAAGAAGTATCATCTCTAAGTTACACTACTTGAGGTTCTTTCGCATTACTTCAATTGAAAGACTTAAGTAGTTGTATCTCTAAGTTGTACTACTTTAAGTAAATTCACTACTTAACGAGTCAATACTTAAGTAATTGAACTTCCAAACTCTACTACTTCAAGTTGTGTTATTCTAAGGTGTTATTACTTAATTAATGTTATTACTCAAAGTCAAAAGACTTAAGTAAAGCAGGTTCAAATCAACACAACAAAGGGAAGTAAAGCGAGTCCTAATCACTAATAAGAAAGGGAAGAAATCAAGGTTCAAAAGATTGATTAATAAAGGGAAGTAATGTAGGTCAAGAACATTGAAAACAACAAGAAAAATTAAGTTGTATTACATAAAGATGATTACTACAAGTAAGTTGATTAATCCAAGAAATCGATTACTTCAAGTTGAAGACTTACTTTCAACTACATAATTTGAAAATCGTATGCAATCAACGATCCAAAATGAAATATATTTAGCAACTCCATTGATCCAAAAAAATCCATTTTCTGAGTTGTATACCTTCTTTCTATCCATTTTCATCCATTTTTTCCCATATCTTTCATTCTTCTTCAATTCCATGAATTTGTGCAACCATGAATTCATTCTCTCCATAGAATTCATAGTTGTAGCAACATCCATACAAGTTCAATCCACCACAAATCTTGCATGATTCATTCTCGAGTTATTATTAACCACCTCCAGGACCCATACTATGAATAAATCAATTTGAGCATGCATACTCATAGGAATAACAAGAAAATCAGTTTGGTTATATGTCGCTAGGTAATTAATAGGGGTATGCAGATTTTGAGGATAAATTACACCTAGAGATGTTGAGTTACATCTGAAAATTCAAACATTGGAGGAAATTATGGTGCAATTAAAGGATAAATCTCAAATGAAAGCGTTTGAGACTAGGTTTGGGAAACAATCCATGGGTGGGTCCTTTTCAAGGAATTACCAATAGTAAAATATTAACTTCATGGTTGAAATTCTACCCTAAATTGAAGGATGGGATGAAGAAATAGAAGCTTATGAGGATAGTGTAAGACAACCTTGTTAATGGGTAAGTCAACCACCATCTCCTTGTTCTTCCTTTTATCCTTCCCAATTTTCATCATTTCAGCATGAATTTCATAGTTATAGCTTCTTGCATGCTTTACCCCATATGTGGAATCCACTTCCCCATCTTCTAGTCTTCCATCTCATCTCAATTTTTCTACCCTTTTCCCTTCTAAACCCTAATCCCCTCCAAGGAAGAAATAATTTGTGTCTCTCCCACCACCACAAGTAATGCACAAATTAGTTGTGACCCAACCCACCCCTTCTCTTACATTCCCAAATTAATCTTGGGAAGATGAAAACCAGAAAATACGCCAAGGAAAACAAGAGGAAGAGCCCAATAGAGAAGAGATGATAAGGAATTTAAGAAATTGGGCTTTGAAATTAAGAATCGAAAAAAATTCCCTTAATGGTCAATCCTTTAGAGGAAGTCAAAGTTGAAGAACCAGTGGTTTCTAAGGTGATATTTTAGAATGGCAAGAAAAAGAAGAAGAAAATGAAGATCAAAAATTAATTTTCTCGGAGTGCAAGTATGCATGTGTTGTCTCCCAAAAAATACTCTATGTTTTCATATCCAAATTCAATTTTTTTGAGCTCATGCCCTTCGTTGGTGTTTAAGCCAAGTTAGAGATTTAAGAAATTAGCAAAAGTCGTGCCCTAGAGCTATTTAAACCTTTGTTTTGCTCGTTTTTAGAAATCCTCCATTTCTCGGTCTGTGCACGTAATATCCTCTTTGCAACCTCCATTTTGATCAAAATTGTTCACTTGTTCTATGGCTTAGGTCTTCAAATCATTTTTTTGCCTCCATGCCTCTGGTTCGTGAAAGAAATTCAAAAATTGGACTCAAAACGATAAAGTTTTCTTCATCCGTGTATCTTCCACGGTCAAGATGACAGTGTATTTTCCCTGTCAAATTTTGACCCCAATGAATGCAG
Organism: Taxus wallichiana var. yunnanensis; assembly: GCA_018340775.1. NCBI lineage: Eukaryota > Viridiplantae > Streptophyta > Pinopsida > Cupressales > Taxaceae > Taxus > Taxus wallichiana. Next base: position 827,115,246 of record CM031237.1, on the reverse strand, counting down.
GTACGTGGTCAGATCCTATTGGATGGGGAGGAACAGGATTTTTGTGAACTTAACACTTTTAGTCACTTTTGGCAAAAATGGTAAATTTGCCCATGCGCCCGGAAAGTTTGAAGTTTCCGATTTTGGTTCATTGTGGAAAAAGTGGAAGTTTTTGTCCCAAGCTACACAAGTTCAATTAGGACACTTGGGACCCAAAAATTTGAATCGTGAAAAATTCAAAAGCGTGAGAGCGGGCCAACAGAGGAAATTGAGTTTTTGAGCCTTTTTCCAAAAAGGTTAAAATGTTTAGAAAAGAGTTGCAACCCCGTCTCCAACTAGAACGTGCCACGTGTCTTAGTCAAATCAAAGTAAGCGGGATGACAAAGGAAATTGAGTTTTGAGACTTTTTCGAGAAAAGGTTAAAATGTTTAATAAAGAGCCGTGACCTCATCTCCAACCGTAACGTGCCACGTGTCCTAGTCAAATTGGAGTAGAGGTCAACGGAGAAATTTGTGTTTTTGAGCCTCTTTGTAAAAAGGTGAAATGTTAAAAAGTGATCATGCAACCACGATCGGGCTTTAAAGGAAAAAAATTCAAAGTTGAAGCCCATAGGAGAAATTCAAAAGTGAAGCTTGCCATTGAAAAGTCAAAGTAGGAGAGTGGAGCGACGAAGAAATTTGATTTTTTGAGCCTATTTTCCAAAAAAGGTTAAAATGTTGAGAAAAGGACCACGATTCCATTTCCAATAAGAACAAGCCACGTGTCTAAGTTGAAAAGTCAAAGCGGGGCTATAGGCCAATTTTTTCAAATTGCCAAATCTCATGAAAAATAACAAAATGCGAAAGGCTTCCCTGTAACTACTCCAATCCCTTCCTACCACGTGGATGGCCCAATTTATGAGTTAGAGGAGAAAATTAAATGGTCTATATTTAAACTGGAAAATCAAATGTAATGGTTTCTTTGAATGATCTAGTTTTTAATCCGTCATGAACATTTTCTTCACAATAGAGGAATTTGAAAAGGTGTTGAGAATTTGTGAAGTTGTAACGGTTTCTTACAAAGAATATAATGGCTTCTCGATGTCATTCCAAGGGATGGCGATTGATTTCAAAAAGACTAGAGTGCTCTGTACCTAGAAAAGACAGAAAACACCATACTTATTCTATTTTCCCTTCTCCTTAGAATTTCCTCTATTCTCAAAGCTCTGTACAAATTCTACTTTAGCTTCAATAATAAAAGAAGTAATTTTCACCTCTTTGATTGAGGGATTTGTTTGGTACCTTGCAACCAATGAATTTCATTTGGTCTTGTAGCTTCTCCTGTGGATTTTTTTTTCTTCTAACTATAAATGCATGTAAACGAAATTTCTAATTAATGTGTGTGGGAATCTGATATTCTACTCACAACATTAGTTTTCTCCCACCTCCATTCCCACTCCCCTTCCCCTTTCCAAGACAAAGTTTCTTCCCTAGCGAGACATTGCTAACTTTGCCACAGGGTCAGTGGAGTGCCCCTATTGGATCTCTGGTCGAAAGGCCACCATTGAAATCCACCTATTTGCATGAACCTACGGAAGCTGCACCATTCAAGTAGAGGGACTTGGATTCCCATATTGTTGGCTTGAAACTCACCAATTTTTCCATGAGAAATTTTTTCTCACCAACAGTTTTTGGTGCCCACCATGGGGCGAGATTTTAAAGCATCTACACCTAAAAATGACCTCGGGGTCATAAAATACAAAAAAATGATCCCGAAGAAATATTTCTTGATATTGAATAATCACACAAACTACATGGATTTAAATCATGGCTATTATGAGAAATCCTCTGTTGAGAGACCTGATTTAATCTTTCACATCCAAGGAGACATTGGTTACGATTTGAGAGAAGCTATTTGGCATAATATATGAAGTGTTAATCATTACTTCATTGCCATAAGGATTTTGGAGCTAGAAGAGAAAGCAGCGCTATCGAATCGGAAAGACAAAGATAAATTCCATCACCCCGAGAGAAGAGCATAAAATTTCAAGCTAGGCGATAGAAGATACACCTAGAAACCGAGACAAGGAGGACAAGTTGATCCCACATTTGAAGAACTTGAAAGAGAGGCAAGAGATGAAAAGTAGATAAGGGATCAACATGAAGAACTAGAAAGAATCCAAATTGAAGGAAAAGAAAGAGCGATGAGCAGAAGTAGCCTTAGCAAGACCGGAGGATAGAAATAGGGTGAACATGAGCATTAAGTATGCGGGCCTATGTACCATGGGGAAGAAATCTTGGTCAAATTACTCTTCCATAAGCACTTCATGAGCTCTCAAGAGGCTCAAGAAAGAACTCCCAAAATTCAAAGGGGATGGTTCTCGGCTCCCAGGAAGAACATGTAGCAGCATTCATCACTTTGCTTGTGGAGTGTTGGGAGTTGAATATGAAGATGTTTTAGTTAGGTTCATTGTGGAATCACTCCAAGAAAAATATGCTGAATGGTTCTACTTGTTGCCCCCAAGATCTATCACATCTTTGGAAGATATAAGAAGTGCATTTGAACATAGGTTCGGGAGCACAAAAGATTTTCGAGGATCTCTTTGGTACAATTAGTTCGATGAAGAAGGATACCTTCGAGATCAATGAGAGATTTTGTAGCAAGGTATGATAGGTTGAAGAAAAGGATCCTAGAAGATGTGGTACCCTCTAAATTTTTTTTGAAAAGGTTCTTCATCAGTGCTTTGCCATCAAAACTTGGTTTCTTCCTCAGAAGAGCCCAACCAAAAATATTGAGGGAAGCTAAAGACTTTGCAATTGAGATTGATGTTGATCTAATTCTTTCTAGAAAAGTGAAAAGACCAAATGGGAAGCAAAAGTTCAGAGTTTAAATTTAGTCACCACTAATCCAATGTTCCAAAAAATGGCAAATGACCTAGTTGCTTTGAAGAAAGCAGCTGTCACAAATCACAATGAGGAATGCTCCAAGGAGACCAAATCCTCACGATAGACAAATAATTTATCCACCTCCTCGTAGGCTTACTCTCGAGGCACCATCGATTAATGCCATCTATGACACTAGGGAATCAGAAGGAGCAGACATTGAGGAAACTAAAGAAGAAAGCATGGATGACTATGAAAACTATCTTGAAATTGAAGAGGTTGGCATGCACAATGGATTGATTGAATACGTTGATGATGAGGAGGAAGGTGATGAAGAAGCTCTAAGTTTTTCATGTGCTGTTTTAACTCATGCACAATCCAAGAATGGTCTTTCAGCCTCAGTAGTTACAATTGAGAATAGGAAGAACAAATAAGATATCTCTCCAAAGCCTCCACTAAACAATATCATCAGTAGGGGATCACCATTACCACCTTCCATGGAATCAGCTAGAGAGAAATCAGATTCACTAGGTGTGAAGGATCACACTGTTGTGCCAAGTAAGTTATCTGATTATTCTCCGAAATAAAAAATTGTTAAGAGCAATTTTCTTCTAAATCTTTGGTTCTGCAAGAACATCTAAATTTCAATCAAAGGCTACACCCCATCTCCTTCCAAGCCAATTTCTACATTTGAAAAGGAGAACCCAACACCAAAAGTAATGACACATCTACCATTTAAGTCCTCATCCACTGCTGGAACCTCTTCCTCATCTACCATAACTTCATTTGACTTTGTAGAGCATGCTAGCAAAACCAAATTCCAGCTCTCTAAAATTGAATACCTACAAACACATCTTGCCCAATTTGACAGATTCATCAAGGCAGTCTAGGGTGGTAACTCTACATCCCCAATCTCTAATTCTAAAGGCTTACTTCCCACACCATCCACACCATCTTCTCAAAACATGCTAGCCCTTAGTGCCTCCACCACCAACAAAGTTGAGCCTTTTTACCTGTCACTTCTCATCAAAGGTTTCCAATTGAACAATTGCATTATAGATTCTGGAGCCTCAGATAATGTGATGCCAGCAAAAGTTGTAAATTCTCTTGGCCTCACTTTGACCCAAGTAAATGGCACATGCTACTCAATGGAATCCAAACAAGTTCCATTGGTAGGAAGGATTAAGGATGCTCAAGTTGCACTAGTTGATTACCCTAACAAGAAGATACTCCTAACCATTTTGGTGGTAGACATCCCAGCATCTTTTGGTATGTTGTTGAGTAGAAGTTTTTGCAGAGATTTAGGTGGAGAAATAAAAATGGATTGGTCATCGAAACTATCCCAGTGAAAGGAGAAATGAAAAAGCTACTGCCAGTCAGAAAAATGAAGTTCACAGTAAGGAAGTATGATGATCCAAGAGTTGATATCCTTTTTCAATATTGTGGGCTTGGAAATTACCTCCTTACATCACAGAAGGAAGAGGAATTTCCACTTCTCATGGAGGAAGAAGAAGACTGAATCTAGACAATGGAGTTTGATGGCAGTCATTCCAGAGTAGGTTCAAGAGTTGGTGTAGTATTATACTCTCCCTCCAATGAGGTATATCCTTTTGCCTACAAGCTGTAATTTGACAATACAAATAATACAACAGAGTATGAAGCATTAATCTTAGGCATGAATACAATAGAGGACATGGGAATCAAGAAGTTGAGATGCAAAGGTGATGCAAGAGGTTGTGGTAAATCAGGTCCACCAACAATATCAGGTGAAAAACCCCAGACTCAAGCACTATAGAAATAGAGTGTGGGACTGCATTGAATCCTTTGATGCATTCTCCATTAAAGCTATCCCTAGGGAGTAGAATGAAAAGGTTGATTCTCTAGCAGTGTCAGCTTCCTTAGTGACACCTCATCCTTCTTTTGGCAAGGATAAAGTGACCATTGAGATGGTTTTAGACCCAACGTGCAGACAATGCAAATCACTGGCAGGTCTTCAATGATGACAATCATATCCTAGCCTTCTTAGAATAAAGGGATAACTTCAATAATATTTTCTTTGAAGGAAGTGAAAACCCACACCGTGAATTAGTCCCTAAAGAAGAGAAGGAAGGAATTAAGGGAATTGATGAAGAGGGAGTAATTAAAATGAAAGGAAAAAAATCCCCAAAGGCCTAGTTTCTTTGGAAGATCTCTTTGACAAGCATGACAGGTTCATCCAAGAGAAAGAAAAATAGTCTTCTCGGTGTCCATCTAATTTTGATCAAGAAAACATTGGCACTTCAAAGAATCCAAGGATGGTTAACATTGGTAAATGCTGCTCACCAGAAGAGAAGAGAAAGTTTGTTGCTCTGCTAAAAAAGTACTCAGATGTGTTGGCCTACTCCTACGATGAACTCAAATCTTTTCAGCCAAAGGAAATGCATCACTCCATTCCTTTGAAGCAAGGAGCTAAGCCCTTCAAGAAGAAACAAAGGCCCTACAATCTAAAGATTGTTGATGTTATCAAAGAAGAGGTGACAAATATGCTCAATGCTAGAATCATCTTCCCCATCCACCATTCAACATGGGTGGCTAACATTGTGCCAGTAAGGAAGAAGAATGGGAAATAAGGATTTGTGTAGACTTCAAAATATGAATCAGGCATCTCTCAAGGACAACTACCCTCTTCCAATCATGGATCATATTTTGCAAGTAGTCACTAGATCTGAAATTCTCTCTTTGCTTGATGGATTCTCAGGGTATAACCAAATCAAGGTGGCAGAAGAGGATTGCATAAAAAAACCTTCACAACACCTTGGGTACTTTTACCTACAACAGAATACCTTTTTATTGATCAATGTTGGGGTCACTTTCCAGATAGCAATGGACTTGGCCTTCAAAGATTTGAAATATTGCATTTTCATTTACCTTGATGACCTCACAGTTTTTTCAAAGAGGAGGGGAGATCATATCTGTCATTCGGAGCAAGTCCTTACAAGGTGTAGGAAACATGGAATTTCTCTAAATCCAAAGAAGTGAATTTTTGGAGTCACGAAGGTAAGTTTTGGGACACATTGTGAACAAACATGTAACACACATTGATCCGAGAGGATCGAGAGCTATCCAAGCGCTAGCCTTACCAACCGGCAAGAAGGTAGTTCATTCATTGTTTGGAAAGGTAAACTTCCTTCGCCATTTTTGCTTGAGTTTTCGAACTAAGCGAGCATATAAATTCCATGATGAAGCCTTAAGAAAGTTTCAAGTGGAATAAGGAAGGAAAAAAACATTTGAGGAGATCAAGAAAGCCATTTCCAAAGCTCCAACTCTTGTATCTCCAGATTTCAACAAGGATTTCATCATGTATTGCTATGCATCAGAACATACACTCTCTACTATCCTTGTTCAGAAAAATGATGAAGGTTTGGAAGCACCCATTGCTTTCATGAGATGTCCTTTGAAAAATCATGAGCTAAAGTATAGCCAATTAGAGAAACATGCCTATGCCTTTGGTCAAAGTCTGTTAAAATTTCTAGATTCTACATTCTAAATTCCCATACGGTGGTGATGGTCCATGGAAGTGCAATCAAGTCCATTTAGACTCAACAAGATCCTAATGCGGAGAGAGGAAGTTGGATTGCAAAGACCCAAGAGTATGACTTGGAGATTAGACCCTTAATATGATAAGAGGAAATGGTTTGTGTAAGCTGATTCTTGAAGATGAAGCTCTCAAGGCTCGGTGAGGGGAAAAATATGGTGTTTACTCATCCTATTTAGGAGGCAGTCCACATGTTATCTTTTTCACCACTACTGATGAGTGGTATGTTGACATTTCTTACTACCTCAATTGTGGAGAATGACCCCCATCTTGATTACAAACAAATAAGGACACTTAAGCTAAAGGTAGCCAAGTTTGTGATCTATAATCATGCACTTTACAAGAGAGGCCTAGATGGTTGTTTCCTTAGGTGTGTAGATAAGGAGCAAAGAAGAAAAGTTACTCAGGGTATATCATGATCAAGCTTGTGGTGGACATTTATCAACAATGGTAACCACACATAAGATCCTCATAGGGAGATATTATTGGCCCTCCATATTTGTAGAAACTTAGGTTTGGGTTTCAAAATGCAAAGCATGTCAAAAATTTGTTGGAAAACCACAACTAGCTACAATGCCACTCAAGCCTATGGTGATTGAAGAACCATTTCAGAAATGGGGGCTAGATTTTATTGGTGTTATAAATCCTCATTCTAGTGCAGGGAATACTTATGTACTCACTACAATTGATTACTTCACTAAATGGGTGGAAGCCATCCCAACCAAGAAAGCCAGCTCTGAAACAGTCTGCAACTTCATCAAGGAGAATATCATTGTTCATTTTGGAATACCACAGAAAATTATTGTAGACAATGCCACCTATTTCTCTTCCAAGGAGCTCAGAGTTTTGTTATGGCTTTGGAATCTCCCTATCTCACTCTTCTAACTACTACCCACAAGGAAATGGGAAAGATGAGTCAAGCAACAAGAACATTGTGACCATTTTTCACAAGTTGGTAGATGAGAATCAAAGGAATTGGCACAAGAAGTTATATGATGCATTATGGGCCGATAGGATCACTCCTAAGAAGGCAATAGGTATGTCACCTTTCCAAATGTTGTATGGAGTTGAGGTAGATATTCCTCACAATTGAGATGCCAACTCTCAAGTTGCTGCAAGAAATAGAAGATGGTCAATACAAAGACTCCATTGACAAGAGGATCCTCTTCCTGGAGAAGTTGGAGGAAAGTAGATGCCAAGTGGTGGATAGAATTAAAGAACACCAATTGAAAGTGAAGAAGATATTTGACAAGAGGGAAAAGGAAAGAGAATTAAAGGTTGGAGACTTTGTCTGCTATGGGACAAGAGAAGAGAACCAAAGGGCAGCCATGGAAAGTTTGATTCATTATGGCTTCGCCCATTTCAAATTCATGGAACTTGTGCTGAGTATGTTTTTCTCCTCTCATACTTGGATGGAACACCATTAGAATTTCCTTAAAGCGGGAAATACTTGAAACTGTATCATCAGTGAAAGTGGGTTGTCCCCCACCTTGTACCATAGGTGATTTCATAGGTGTGTTTTTCCCTTTTTGTTGTGTGGTTTTGGTTTAGTTTTGTTTGGTTTTTGTTGTGTGTGGTTTGGCTTGTGTGTTTCCTCCTTCTTCCTTTCTTTCTCAGAATTGTACATGAATCTACAAGGCCCAATGGATAAGGCATTGGTCAACGTAATATGTTTTGAAACTTGAGATTCTGGATCCTCATGTCATGCCCTAGCCATGCCCAGTTCACGCCATGTCCCCAAGCTAGAGCCAATTGTTGTCTCCCAAAAACTACTCTACATTTTCATAGCCAAATTCAAATTTTTTGAGCTCATGCCCTTCGTTGGTGTTTAAGCCAAGTTAGAGATTCAAGAAATTAGCAAAGTCATGCCCTAGAGCTATTTAAACCTCTGTTTTGTTCATTTTTAGAAATCCTCCATTTCCTAGTCCATGCACCTAATATCCTCTTTACAACTTCCATTTTGATCAAATTTTTCACTTGTTCTATGGCATAGGTCGTCAAATCATTGTTTTTCCTCCATGCCTCTGGTTCGTGAAGGAAATTCAAAAATTGGACTCAAAATGATGAAGTTTTCTTCCTTTGTGTATTTTCCATAGTCGAGATGATGGGCATCTTTTCCCCATCAAATTTTTACCCCAATGAATGCAGGTACATGGTCAGATCCTATTGGATGGGGAGGAATGGGATTTTTAGTGAACTTAACACTTTTGGTCACTTTTGGAAAAAATGGTAAATTTTCCCCGTGGCCCCGGAAAGTTTGAAGTTGCTGATTTCAGTTCATTGTAGAAAAAGCGAAGTTTTTGTCCCAGGATGCACAAGTTCAATTAGGACACTTGGGACCCGAAAAGCTGAATTAGCCGAAAAATTCAAAAGTGTGAGAGTGGGCTGGCGGAGGAAATTGAGTTTTTGAGCCTTCTTCGAAAAAAAAAAGGTTTAAATATTTAGAAAAGATCCACAACTCCGTCTCCAACTGAGAACATGCCACGTGTCTGAGTCAAATCGGAGTAGTGGGCTGACAGAGGAAATTGAGTTTTTGAGCCTTTTTTCAAAAAGGTTAAAATGTTTAGAAAAGAGCCACAACCCCATGTCCAACCAAAACGTGCCATGTGTCCTAGTCAAATCGGAGCAGTGGGTCGGCGAGAGAAATTTGTGTTTTTGAGCCTCTTTGCAAAAAAAGGTGAAAATTTAAAAAGTGACCCACAGCCCCGATCAGGCTTTAAAGGGAAAAAGTCAAAGTTGAAGCCCACAAAGGGAGAAATTCAAAGGTGAAGCCCATCGTTGAAAAGTCAAAGTGGGAGAGTGGAATGGCAGAGAACTTTGATTTTTTTAGCCTTTTTCCAAAAAAGGTTAAAATGTTGAGAAAAGGGCCGTGATCCCATTTCCAATAAGAACGTGCCACGTGTCTAAGTTGAAAAGTCAAAGCGGGGTTGTGGGCCAATTTGTTCCAAATTTGGAAATCTCACGAAAAATCACAAAATGTGAAAGGATTCCCCCATAACCACTCTAATCCCTTCCTGCCACATGGACGACCCAATTTTAGAGTTAGAGGAGCAAATCAAATGGTCTATATTTAAATTGACAAATTGAATGTAACAGTTGCTTTGTAAGATCTAGTTTTTAACCTGTCATGAGCCTTTTCTTCACAACAAAGGAATTTGAAAAAGCATTGAGGATTTTGAAGTTGTAATGGTTTCTTAAGAAGAATATAATGGCTTCTTGACATCATTCTAAGGGCTGGCGATTGATTTCAAAAAGACCAGAGTGCTTTGTACCTAGAAAAGACAGAAAATGCCATACTTCTTCTATTTTCCCTTCTCCCTAGAATTTCCTCTATTCTCAAAGCTTTGTAAAAATTATACTTTAGCTTCAATAATAAAGGAAGTAGTTTTCACCTCTTTGATTAAGGGATTTGTTTGGTACCTTACTGCAACCAATGAATTTCATTTGGTCTTGTAGCTTCTCTTGTGGATTTGTTTTTCTTCTAACTATAAATGCATGTAAACGAAATTTCTAATTAATGTGTGTGGGCATCTGATATTCTACTCACAACATTATTTTTCTCCTACCTCCATTCCCACTCCCCTTCCCCTTTCCAAGATAAATTTTCTTCCCTAGCGAGACAATGCTAGCTTTGCCACAGGTCGGTGGAGTGCCCCTGTTGGATCTCGGTCAAAAGGCCACCATTGAAATCCACCTTTTTGCATGCACCTATGGAAGCTACACAATTCAAGTAGAGGGACATAGATTTCCATAGCGTTTGATTAAAACCCACCAATTTGTCCACAAGGAAAATTTTCTCTCCAACAACATGATGACACCATCTTTGAACAGGTTGTTGATCATCTACCAACTACAAAATCAGTAGAGGAAGAGGGTAAATCATCTTTGAATCAACAAGAAGAGAGGAATGTATAAGTAAATATATAACGGTTTCTAAGTGTGTAAGGAATTTCAAGTGAATGCAATGATCCTCATTGCATTGCATGCCAATAACTTGCATCACTTCTAGGAGGTTGCAGTAGCCCACCAAAGTCATCATCATGTGTTGTGAACCAACCACAAGTAGCTACATGCCTTGGAGAAGAGTAAATTAGATTCGAGAGGTTTCAAGCGTAAATAAAGTTACACATGAGATTTTAGATCTCTCTCCCACTTAATATCTACAAAGATCTGATTTTTGGATGAGTTTGAGCACACAAGCTTCATGTTTGAGGATGAATCTACACATGATGAACCGGTTGCATATTTGGAGGTCATCATGGAGGAGAGAGAAGCCTTGGCACAAAAGGAAAATGATGAGCTTGATTACTTATTTGACTTGGAGGAATTCTTAGATGTAGAGGAGCCTATATTAATCATAACCCTTCTTACTCCAACACTCATTCTTTAACAATAAGATCCTGTTGCCATGAAGGAGAACATGTAAGGACAACCTACATTTCATAAGAGTCCTCGTACATCGAGATTAGCGGATTTGAATCTTCCAAGTTTCACATTGGGTGTAAAGGAAGGAAAAGAGCATGAATATGGCATCCATTTCATATCATTCACCAAGGTGACACATCAATTGTCTATAGATGTGCAAAACAATGAATATCAGCTCATTGGAAGTCACCTTTTCATGGAAGGCTTGCAAGAAGAATTTCACGTTAAAGATGGGACTCAGAGCGAGAAAGAAAATCCAGTGGATCAGACCTTGCCCAATAAGGTACTTAGTTTCATTAGAGCCAAGGGAGGATCTAAAACTAGTTATGATTGCTTCTAAGCATGAGGATGAGTCTCATAGTACACCAAATCCTCCAAGATCAAAATAGTAAGCAACTAAAGGAGGTAATTTCTTTATTTGATGTTAAGACTTTGGCTAGATGGGTGGGAAGTCAACTTATGGTCATATTTTCACTTAGGTTCATGACCATGCTCATTAAAAAATTAGTTGAATGGTCCAAAATTGTGAGAGAGGGAAGCTTCTTTGTATTGTCAATATTAGGTTTTGTGTGAGTTTCTCATTTCTTTAGTTGGATTAGGGTAGGAGTAGGTTTTCTTTCAACAAAATAAGTTCTTGTGCACACTCTGCATGTCTTACTTGAGGCATGTATGATTTTTATTTTTTTATATAGATTTTTTTGTGGTTGATCTAAGAAGTGCGGTGCATCATGTCCATATAAGTAACAAAGAGTGAATCATAGCTCCCGGGAAGTAGTTCCTATCTTAAAAGTTTTTCAAATGTAGAGTAACTAAAATAAGGTTAAGGGACATAATTCAATGTTTTCATTCCTTTGTTCCTTCAGATCAGCAACTAATATTCTAGAATCCCTTGCAAAGAAATTGGGAATCAGAAGTGCCGTGATAACTTTCCCGGGTAGAGAAGAAATAGTTCCAACCTTTAGCAGCATTTCAAGTGGAGTTTCAGAGATGGAAATTTAAGAAGAAGGAAGAAAATCATAACTAAATAGAGTTACACAATGTCAAAACCAAAAGGTGTTTTGTTCCAAACTCGTAATGTGCCTACTTTCCTAACAATCATTGGGTTCGATGTACCTCATGTTGGTAAGGACTAGATCTTGGCCACCAATTGCAAGTGTTAACCATTCAACCTCATGGACCACAAGTTTGTGAGAAAGGGTGGGACTCAAGTTTAATACAATTTTCCACACTAACAATTTTTTTAAAAATATTTTCTTATAGAGTTGGGAGAATCAATTAACCGCAGGTCATTTCAAGTCAAGCAATTTTCAAATAGGCTTTAGGATGTAGGTTTTTAGGTTGAGATTAGTTAAAGGTTGATACAAGAGACTCAATGCCCAATGTATGCATTTAGGAAGCTGGTTTAGAACATCTAGAAAGAAGATGTCACCATGAGTCATCAAATTGTTATCCATTTCCCCCTCAGAAAAAATGGACATCGGGATGTAACGGGACCCAACCATCGGATAGGAAACTTAAGGATGAAACTTGAGTTATAGACAATTTCGAGGTCTCAAGAGCACCTTGATGAATTCAATAATGAATATCATATTGAGAAGTTTTTTCCTCTTTCCGGGTTTTGACCCTTTAGATCAACTCAAAAATGATGAAGTGTGGGCCTTGTGGGCCCACATCTAGCCAAAATTGGAGGAAAATGGCCCTTGAGCACCCTATCGATTCCCCTTTATCCTCCACATTCAAGAAAATTCTTTAAAAATAATTTTTTTGCAAATATTAACAAAGTGGCCTAAGAAAGGGTGGTTGAGATAAAATGAGCTTGCTTGAGTAGCTCATTGACCTACCCGAGAGAAAGTTGTTCAAGTCGTAGAATGGTTGCATTGGTGGTGGTCTCACCGAGTAGCTCAGTGAGCTACTCATCAAGTCGAGCTGAAGTCATTGGTGGAAAATTAAGATCCAAGCTCCCGAGCTCGCAAAATTCAAAATCTTGCATGGGCGAGTTAGGTGAGTTGTGTAGAAAGTGGTCTCGCTAATGGATAAAGGCTTGAGGCCGAGTGATTAGGCTTGCATTAGAAAGTAATAAAGTGAGCTAGTTAGAGGCTCGGTGTGATAGCTCGTCAAGAAAAGGTATTGTGGCAAGTCTAAGGGTGAGATCCCTCGGATCTCACAAGGTAAATAGGTAGGCCACGACAATTAGAAGTGGGGAAATTTTAGTCATAGCTCACCGAGCTATGCTAACATGGGTGTTGCGGGGTGAGCACACAGGTAGCTTCTTGAGCTACTTGAGAAAGGTGATAGCATAAGAGAGAACCAAGCTCATGTGGCTCAACATTGGAGAAAAATGGGAGTCCCGAGATCATAGGTAAGAGGTGAATTGATCCGTATGAAGGAAAAGCTCATTGTGGTGGTGTTGAGGTGGGAGATTAGAGAGAAGATGGTGATCTTTGGCAAGCAAGGTAGGTCCAACTTGGCCATGTGGAGGTCTCAATGTGCTAAATCGAGGGGAAAAGTCCTAAGCATGTCGATGGAGTAAGCCTAAAAAAATGAGCTATGAGGTGAGTCAACCATGATGGACATAAGAGACATTACGGGGTGAATAGGTAAGGGCTCGCAGCACCGTGTCATGGGGAAATGAAGAGGATTGAGATGGGGCTAAGCTCCTTTGGATCTCGAGAAAGGTGGAGGAAAATGTAGGGGGGCCGAGTTGGCAAGGTGAGCTAAACGAGGATGGCCTAGAGAGCCATGGTTCATTATAGAAATTAGGATGGGTGAGACCCACCAATACACCAAGTTATGCGAAGTATAAGTAGGGTGATTTGACACGATAGGGAGGCCAAGTTGGTAGTATTAGGTAGTTAAATGGAAGGATTTTTCTTAGTAATGATATGCAAAGTAAAATTAAATGAAATTGACGCATTGAAAAGAAACAAGCCATTGCAGGTTTAGTAATCGAAAAGAATTCGGGGTGATAACTCAAAATCTGAGTGGGGAACAATAATGAAGCAAAGTAGAATGAAATCGATGCACGATGGGCTGGTCACATCATAGTTCAATGTGGAAATTTTATGTGCTAAAACTTGCATTGCGGAGAAAGTTAAAACAAGAAAAGGCAATGCCATTCGCCACATTAAAGGGTGAGTCATCAATGTGAAAAGAAGTGAAATGTGAGGTGATGTATGACATTAGGAGGTGAGGTAAGAGAAGTAAAGGAAATTGTGATCACCGCACAAAGTGGCAATTTGAGGCAGAAAATCTGCATAGGGGGTGAACCATTGGTGTTATGCGGTAAAACAATAGGATTTTACTTCACAAACTAAATGAAGTAAAATCGAATGAGAATAGCACATTGCAAAGGGCCCACATTAAGAAGCAAGTGGCTTTGAATTCACCATAAAGAGATATATACATGGTAAGTCGACCAATGAAAGAAAAAAGTATCGCATTGTAGTGAGTAATGTGTCAAAGTCTTTGTATTGGTTCCAAGTTATTCAAATAAAATCAACCCCATTCAACGTATGAGGAGGGTCGAGCTAGAAAGTGAGTTGGATGGAGAGCTAGCTCCCCACTGATAACTTAATGAACCTCTAATTCTCCACAGTAAAAGAAAAAATGAAGCAAAGTAGCCTGGTGAAGATGGCTGATTTACTTGAAAAAAGGGTGATGTAAAGTAACTTGAGAATGCTGATGAAAAATGGGCAATAGTCGGGGGTCGATCACTACTTTGAACTAGGATAGTAGTAGTGATGACCCCTAGCTCTCCCACTAGTATGTAATTTCAAAATGCCATAATTTTCTCCTCGAGCTCCGTATCATGTAAACTTGGACTTTTCGTAAAGGTCTCAGAGTCCTCTTCTTACTTAGAACTTACATTGTAAGTTACGGATAGAAATAAAGGTGTCCAAATTGGAGTTTCATTTCCTACACTCCATGGCACTTTACATCAAGGTACCACCATTAATGGGGCATAGGAGCCAATTTCTTGTACCATAAGCTATAGTACATCATTGATGGACCATGGAAGGGGCCTCATGATGTTTTAATTAAAATTTTCACTTGGTAGGTGAGGAATGCATGCATCCGAAAAGCTTCACTTTGTCTCTAATGTCCAATTTTTCTATAAATTGTATCCTCCCTTCATTTGCAAAGGGGGATTCTCGGCTTACCTAGGAACTATGCCAAAAATTTTCTACAAAGAGAGAATGTGTTGCGATCCTTCATTCTTGACATCTTGCATGATGATCTTGGCCTTTCTTTGTAATTAATTGAATTTTGTATATTAATGAATCATTGGATTTGAGTATTATGGATGTTTTCTTCCCTTTTCTTATGTTTTTTTCTTTACTTAACTTTTCAATTTACTTACATCTGCATTGTGCGAAATTACATTGTTTTGCATATTTCACTATTGTTGAGCTTTAATAGAGATGTTTGTTTGATGTTGTTATTTACTTGTGGTGACTATTACACCCTCTCAAAGCACTTCATTTTCTACCATTTCCAAACATTCAAGAGATTCCCTACATCCCATTTTTGGTGCATCACCTCCTTAGAGTATATTTATTTCATTTTTGTTATTTCTCTCTGCATGGTTCCTTGGAAGTCATAGGTTAGATGTAGTTGTTAGGTTTCTTTCCATTAGAGGTAGTTGTTACATTAACATAGGAAGAGGAACCAACCTTCTCTAGATAATTGCTTCAATTGCAAGGTCCCACACCTTGAAGCAATTCCATGTTGCCCAGTAACTCTTCTTTCCTTAACACACTCACATGTTTAGAAATTAGAGGGTGCAATGATTTGGTGATAACAATTCTAGCACGCCCGGTGGGATAACAATAAAATTCAGATATTTAAGCTGGAGTGTAGTTGAAGAATTTCCATTTTTCTGAGTTGATGTGTTCTTGGAAAAATAAGTTGTAGTTTTGGAGCCGTTGCAATAGAAAGAAATTCAATTAATGAGATCCTATATCACCGAAAATAAGAAGAAGTAATCAATGATTTCATGTTGCTTTACTACCAAGTAATTAGTAGTCAAAACAATGAAGCTAAGGACTAAGTAATTACACCACGAGATAACCGATAAGAAAGGAAAAGTATGTTTTTTGATTCCAAGTTGTTAATTACTTCAAGATTGAAAATATTTACTTCAAGTTATGTGAGGGAGTAAGTCAAGTTACTAAAAGTGAAAGACTTAAGTAATTGCACTATTGAATTGCATTACTTTAAGTCAAGTGAAAAGAATTTATGTTGTGAAAAGAAAATACTTTACTTCACCCAAGCTAGAAGATATAATTAGTTACACCTCCAAGTTGCACTACTTTAGGTTGTTGTATTACTTCAATTCAAAGACTTCAGTGGTTACATTTCTAAGTTTCACTACTTCAGTCATTGCATTACTTCAATTGAAAGAATTAAGTAGTTGCATCTGCAAGTTGCACTACTTTGAGTAAATTCATGACTTCAAAAGTGAAGACTTAAGTAATTGCACTTCCAAACTTTAGTACTTCAAGTTGTGTTATTCCAAGGTGTTATTACTTAAGTAATGCTATTACTCAAAGTCAAAAGACTTAAGTAAAGCGATTCAAATCACCATAGCAAAGGGAAGTAAAACGAGTCCTAATCACCGATAAGAAAGGTAAGTAATCAAGCTTCAAAAGACCAATTAACAAAGGGAAGTAATGCAGGTTAGGAACATCGACAAGAAGAAGAAGAAGAATTAAGTTGTATTAATTCAAGTTGATTACTCAACGAAGTTGATTACTTCAAGTTGAATACTTACTTCAAATTGTAGCATTTGAAAAGCTTAAGCAATCAAGGATCCAAAACCAAACACATCTAGAAACTCCATTGATCTAAACAACCCATTCTTTGAGTTGCAGACCTTATTTCCATCCATTTTTCTTTCCATATATTCCATTCTATGAAGTTGTGTAACCATGAATTCATTCCCTACATGGAATTCACACTTGCAACAACAGCCATATCAATTCAATACACCTCCAATCTTGCAAGATTCATTCTCAAGTTACTATAAACCCCCTTCAAACTCATACTATGACTACAATTGATTTGAGTATGTATAATCATAAGAAAAATAAGTAAATAAGTTTGGTTATATGTCGGGATATGCGGTTGTATTAAGATTTTAGAGGATACCTTACACACGGAGATGTTGAGTTGTAGCTGAAAATTCAAACCTTGGAGGTAGGTATGGTATAGTCAAGGGCTAAAGCTCAAATGAAAGCATTCAAGACTAGTTTTGGGACACCTTGTCCATGTGTGGGTCCTTTTAAAGGCATTATAGACAATGACAAGAGAAGATTGACTTCATGGTTGAAATGCTACCCCAACTTGCAGAGTGAGCTAAAGAAATAGAAGCTTATGAGCATAGTGTAAGACAACCTTATCAAAAGTACGTCAACCAACAACTCCTTGTTATTCCTTTTCTCCTTCCCAATGTTAATCATTTTAGTCCTGAATTTCATAGTTCTAGCTTCTTTCATGCTGCCCCAAATGTGAAATCCACTTCCCCATATTTTAGTTTTCCAAATCATCTCAATTTTTCTATGCTTTTCCTTCTAAACCAAAATCCCATATAAGGAAACAAGAAGTTGTTCCTCTCTCACAACCACAAGAAATGCAAAAATTAGTTGTGACACAATCCACCCCTCCTCTTGCATTCCCAAATTCATCTTGGGAAGATGAAAACTAGAAAATCAGCCAAGGAAAACAAGAGGAAGATCCCAATAGAGAAGAGATGATAAGGAATTTAAGAAATTAGGATTTGATATTAGGAATTGAAAAAATTCCCTTGATGGTCAAGATTTCAGAGGAGGTCAAGGTTGAAGAACCAGTGGTGGCTAAGGCTGAGATTATAGAAGAGTAAGAAGACGAAGAATAAAATGAAGATCAACAACCAATTTTCTCAGAGTACAGTATGCATGATGGCACCATCTTTTCACTGGGTTTTTGATCATATACCAACCGTAAAATAAGTAGAGGAAGAGAGTAAATCAGCTTTGAATCAACAAGAAGAGAGGTATGTACAAGTAAATGAAGAAAGGCTTCCAAGTGTGTAATGTGTTTCAAGTGAATGCAATGATCCTCATTGCATTGCATGCCAAGAACTTACAACACTTCTAGGAGGTTGTAGTAGCCCACTAACGCCATCATCAAGTGTTGCAACCAACCACAAATACCTCCATGCCTTGGAGGAGAAAAATTAGATTCAATAGTTTTAAGCATAAAGCGGGTTGCACATGAGATTTCAGATCTCTCCCCCAATTCACTTCTACAAAAATATTATTTTTTGGATGAGTTTGAGCTCACGAGCTTTATGTTTGAGGATGAAGCTACACGTGATGAACCATTTATAGATTTGGAAGTCATCATAGAGGAGGATAAGCCTTGACACAGAGGGAAAATGATGAGCTTGATTATTTATCTAACTTGGAGGAGTGCTTAGATGGAGATTATATTCTAGTAATCAAAACCCTCATTGCTCCATTAGTCATCCTTCAATAACAAAATCCTGCTTCCATGAAGGAGAACATGCAAGGACAGCCTGCATTTCATAATAATCCTCATGAATCAAGATTGGAGGATTTGAATATTCCAAGTTTCACACTAGGTGTGAAGGAAGGAAAAGAGAATGAAGATGGAATCCATTTGATACCATTCACCAAGGTGATATATCATTTTTGTAGATGTGCAAAACAAATAAAATCAGCTCAAAGGAAGTCTCCCTTTTAGGAAGTCTTGTAAGAAGACTTCCTTATTGAAGTTGGGACTTAGAGCAGAGAGAAAATCAAGTGGATTATACCTTTTCGATTCAGGTACTTGGATTCATTGGGACAAAGGGAGGACCCACAACCAGTTATGCTTGCTTCTAAGCATGAGGATGAGTCTCATAGTTCAATAGATCAACACAAAATCCTCCAAGATCAAAACAATAAACATATAGAGGAGTTACTTTCTTTATTTGATGTTGATACTTTAGCTTGATGGGTGGGAAGTCAACTTATGGTCATATTTTCACTCATGTGCATGACCATGCTATTTGAAAAATAAGTTTTATGGTCCCAAATTGTGATAAAGGGTAGCTACTTTGCATTGCCGTAGGGTAGGAATAGGTTTTCTTTCAACAAAAATAAGTGCTTTTGCACACTCTGTATGTTTTTACTTGATGTATGTATGATTTGTATTTTTGTATATAGATTTTTTCATGGTTTCTCCAAGAATTGTAGTGTATCACATCCCCGTAAGTAAGTAGTTGTAGTAAGTGGACCATCGATCTCGGGGAAGCAATTTCTATCTTCAAAGTTTTTGAATATAGATCAACTAAAATTAGGCTAAGGGACATGATTTCAATGTTTTCATTCCTTTGTTCCATCAAATCGAAGCTAAGTTTCTAGTAGCCCTTACAAAGAAATTAGGAATCAATAGTGCCATGAAAACCTTCCCTAGGAATAGAAGTAACATCTATGACCTTTAACAGATTCAATGACATTTTGGAGATGGAACTTTTAGAAGAAGGAAGAAAATCAGAATTTAATAGAGTTCCATGATGTCCAAACCAACGGTGTTTGGTTCCAAACTCTGCGATGTGCCTACTTTCCTAGTAATCATTGGGTCGATGTACCTCATGTTGGTAAGGATTAGATATTGAGGAAATAATTGCAGTTATTCCTCATTTAACCTCTGAACCGTAGTTATCGAAATGGTTGGACTCGATTTTAATACAATTTTCCACTCTAACAATTTTTTTTTAAATATTTTCTTACAGAGTTGGGAGAAGTGATCATTTGTGGTTCATTTTAGGTCAAAAATGTTTGAGCAGGCTTTGAGGTGCAGGTTTTCAGGTTCAGATCACTTCAAGTTTGATACAAGAGACTCCATGCCCTATATATGTATTTAGACAATTGGTCTAGAACATCTAGTAGGTAAATGTCCTCGTGAGTCACAAAATTATTTTCCATTTAACCCCCTAATAAAAATGGACAACATGATTCAACGAGACCTAACCATCAGACAAGACACTCAAGGATGAAACTTGAGTTTTAGATAATTTTTAGGTCTCAAGAGCACCTTGAAGTGAATTCAACAAGTAAAAATCATATTGAGGAATTTTTCCTCTTCTAGGTATTGACCCTTTAGATCAACTCAAAATGATGAATTATGGGCCTGTGGGCCCACATCCCAGCCAAAATGGGTGGAAAAATGGTCCCAAGGAACAATACTAGTTCCCCTTGATTCCACGTTCAATAAAATTCATAAAAAATAAAAAATGTTTTTGCCAAAATTGGCAAAGGGGCCTAAGAAAGAGTGATTGAGCTAAAATGAGCTCACCAGAGTACTCTCGAGCTACCTAGCGAGCTGGTCAAGTTGCATAAGGTTTGCATTAGAGGTGGGATATGATAATAGTTTGGTAAGTTGAGTTGAGGGAATCGGTGGCAAGTAGAGAGTCGATATCCCCGAGCTCGACAAATTGAAGAGTTCGCATGGGCAAGCTAGGTGATTTGTGCGGTGAGTTGGTTTTCCAATGGAAAAAGGCTCGAGGCCACAAAGATGAGGCTCACATCAATAACCAATGTAGTGAGGTAGTTTGAGGGCTTAATGAGATAGAATACTGAGCCAAGGTATTATGGCGATTCAAAGGGCGAGCTCCTCGGGAGTTCACAAGGAAAAAGGTTTGGCGCGACAATTAGAAGAAGGGGTGCATTGAGTTATAGCTTACTAAGTTATGATAATGCAGATATTGTATGGTGAGCTCCCCGAGTAGCTTACCGAGCTACTTGGGTGAGCTGAAACCGTAAGAGAGAACCGAGATCGTGTGGCTCAACGTTAGAGAAAGAGGTGAGTCCCGAGCTCATAGGAAAGAGGTGACCAAAGCTTAAATGAAGGAAAATATCACTATGGTAGTGTTGAGGCTGGTAGATCGGTGAGAAGATGGTGACATGAGCAAGAGAGGTAGAAACCTAGCCATGTGGAGGTCTTAACGTGCTAAATCTAGGGGCCGAGTCCTGATCATGTTCGAGAGAGTAAGCTCACGACAATGAACTATGAGGAAAGTCAGCCATGGCAGACAAAGGAGACATTATAGGGTGAATAGGTAAGGGCTTGTGGAGTCATGCCATATGGATATTAAGAGGGCAAGCTAGGGTCGAGCTCTCCTGGAGCTCGGTGAGGTGGAGGAAAATGTAGAGGCTGATTCTTCCAAGTGATCTTGGCAAGACGAGCTAAATGAGGATGGAGCAGAGAGTTGTGGTTCATTGTGGCAATTAGGATGGGAAATACTCACCAATTGAGTTATGTGAAGTATAAGTAGGTTGATTCGACACAGCGGGGAGGTTGAGTTTGTAGTATTAGGAGGTGAAATGGAAGGCTTTTGCTTCACAATGAAATGGAAAGTAAAAACAAATAAAATTGATGAATTGAAAAGAAACAAGTAAATCGGGTTTAGCAATGTGAAAAGTGGTGAATGTGGGGGTGATAACTCCAACTCCGAAGGGGAACACTAAGTGAAGTAAAATTGAATGAAATTGACGTAATGGGCTGGGTATATCATAGTTCAAACGAGAGATTCGATGAGCTAAAACTAGTGTTAGGGAGCAAGTTAAAACAAGAAAAGGAAATTCCATTCATCACATTAAAGGGTGAGTCATCAACATGAAAAGTGGTGAAACATGAGATGATTCCTTACATTGGGAGATGAGCTAAGTGAAGCAAAAGAAAGTGTGATCACCACACAAAGTGGCGAGTTGAGGCGGGTGTAAAATCCACATAGGGGGAAAAATATCGGTGTTATGCGGTAAAACAAAAATATTTTACTTCACAAACTAATTGAAGTAAAAGTGAACGAGAATAGTGCATTGTAAAGGGCCCACATTAAGAAGTAAGTGGCATCAAATTCACCACAGAGAGAGAGATATACATGGTGAGTCGACCAATGAAAGGAAAAGTCTTGCATTGCAGTGAATAATGTGTCAAAGTATTTGTATTAGCACCAGAGTTATTCAAGTAAATTCAACCTTGTTCAATGCATGAGGAGAGCCGACTACCGAGCTAGAAAGTGAGGTGAGTGGCAAGATGGCTCGCCACCCAAGACAAGTAATGAACCTCTAATTCTCTAGAGTAAAAGAAAAAATGAAGCAAAGTAGCCCAATGATGATGAACTTATTTACTTCAAAAGAAGGGTGAAGTAAAGAAATTAGAGAACACCAATGAAAAAGGGGCGGTAGTCACGGTTCGGATCACCGCTATGAACCGGGGAACCAGTGAGTGATGACCCCTAGCTCTCCCCTTTCGGTCTAAAATTTCAAAGCACCCTAAATTTCTCCTTAGAGTTCCGTTTCATGTAAACTTGGACTTTCTGAAAGGCCTCCAAGTCCTCTACGTGCGAGAAACTTAAGTTTTCAATTGTGGTAAGTGGAAGAGGGTAAAAATGGCGTTTCTTCTCCTATATTCCAGAAATTGTACAACTAGCTGCCATCATTAATGGGGCATGGGAGCCAATTTCTTGTCCCCTAAGCTACAATACATCAGTGATGGGTTCTACAAGGGGCCTCATGGTGTTTTAATTAAATTTTTCACTTGGTAGGTTAGGAATGCATGCATTTGAAAAGCTTCACTTTCTCTCTCCTCTCTAATTTTTTCTATAAATTGTAAGCCCCCATCATTTGCAAAGGGGGAATTATTAGCTTATCGAGATATACGCCAAAATTTGTCTAAGAAGAGAAAATGTGTTGTAGGCCTTCATTGTTGAAATATTGCATGATGATCCTTGCCTTTATTTATAATTAATTAAACTATATATATTAATGAAGTAGTGGATTTGAGTATTTTGGATGTTTTCTTCCCTTTTCTTGTGTTTGTTGTCTTTCCTTACCTTTTCACTTTACTTGTAGTTGCATTGTGCTTGAATTCAATTGTCTTGCAGATTTCACCATTGTTGTTATTTAATGAGATGTTGGTTTTATCCTACTATTGACTTTGGTGACTATTACACCCTCTATGCACTTCATTTTCTATTGGATCCACACATTCAAGAGATTCCCTACATACCCTTTTTGTTGCATCACCTCCTTAAAGTAGATTTATTTCATTTGTGTTATTTATCTCTCTCTCGGTTTCTAAGAAGTCAAAGGTTAGAAGTAGTTACTAGATTTATTTCCATTAGAGGTAGCTATTACATTAGCATAGGAAGAGGAACTAGTATTCTCTAGAGAATTGCTTCAAGTAAAAGGTCCCACACCTTGAAGAAATTCCATGTTACCTAGTCACTCTGCTTTCCTTAACACACTCACATGTTCGAAATAAGAGGTGAAGTGATTTGCTAATAACACCATGGTCATTAGTATTAAGAAGGATGGGTGGATAAGGATCGTGTAGAATACATAGAGTTTAATGCTACATGTGTTAATGATCATTTTCCCACCCCATTCATGAAGGATATCCTAGAAGTATTTACGAGGGTGTGAGACTTACTCATTTATTGATGAATTTTAAAGTTATCATCAAGTGTGCATAATGAAAGAAGATCAGGAAAATAAAACTTTCACCACTTAATGGGGAAGTTTTGCATACACCATGATGCCCTTTGGATTGAAGAATGTGCCAATGGTGTTCTCTCGCATTGTCTTACGGGATGTTCGAGGACTTTATTCATAAATGTTTATAGGTATATCTAGATGACTGGATAGTTTATGGTTTAGTTAAAGATCATTGTGCAAATTTAAGGGTTATGTTTAAGAGGTGTAGGCGAGTTGAGAATCTCTGTGAATATTAATAAGTGCATTTTTGCAACACCCTTTGGCATTTTACTTGGGAATATTATTTTTAAGGAAGGTTTGCTAGTAGATCTAGCCAAGATAGTTGTAATTTTGGTATTGGAAGAACTTAATAATCAAAGTGAAGTGCATTGATTTATTGAACATAAAGGATATTACAGGAAATTTATTAAAGGATATGCAAAGATTTCCATGCCTTCGAGAGGAATTTTTGAAGGCTAAGGGAAAATTATCTTTGGGAAGACACACAGTAGTAGGCATTTGAGAATTCGAAGGAATAGTTGAGTATTGCGCCTATTTTATGCTTTCCTTTTTTGGATAAGCCCTTTCATGTTCATGTTGATATCTCTAGAATGGAAATTGCTGTAGTGTTGGTGTAACCAGGTGAAGGAATTATAGACCACAGTATTTGTTTTGCAAGAAGGAAGTTGACTCTGACATAACAAAATTATACAACGACAGAGCGTGAGGCTCTATCTATGATATATGCTATGCACAAATTTAGAAAATATTTTTTTGCAACACCATTTATCTTCTTTTCAAATCATATGAAACTTAAGTATTTGGTCAACAAGCCTGTTTTGCAAGGGCACATTTGCAGGTGGATACTAGTATTTCAGGAATTTGAGTTTACAATGGTTGTCAAACTAGGGAAAAGTAATTCAGGGCCTAACCATTTGTCAAGAATTAATTATGGTGAGGACGCATATGAGAACATTGAATACACCATTCCCGATGTATAGTTGTTTAGATTGAATTGCTTTCCCACATATCTAGAGGATATTTCAATATTTTTGTGCATTGGATAGGTGCCGGAGGGATGAAGAATTTGGAAAATAAGTAATTTACAATATGCGTGACACCCTTTCATTAATAGGTGGATATTTTTATAAGCTAGGTCGTGATGAAGTTTTGTGCTAGTGTGTTATGGAGCATGAACATTAATTCGTTATGGAAGAAGATCATGGTGCAAGTGCGGGGAGGTCACTATTGGAGATTCCACCACGTGTAAGATTCGATGGCTAGATTTTGGTGGGAAAATTTGTATAAGGATACGAAATAATATGTCGGGTGTGTGATCACTTTGTCGGTGCGTTGGGAAACCTAGAACCGGAGATGAGATGCCCTTGAGGCTTATTACAAGTGTTGAACCTTTTGAGAAATGGGCTATTAAATTTTTAGGTTATATTTCCCCATATGTGCGTAGGACTCATGCACACTACATTATCACTTGTACAAATTATTTGATACAGTGGGAGAAGCAACGCATAAAAAGGATTGCATGACAAATACTACAATGAGATTATTGAGGGAGAATATTATCAACAAATATGGATGTTTTTAAATCTTGAAACACGATGGGGGTATTCATTTTCTTAATCAGTTATCGAGAATATTTTTGTATGAGTTTATGGTAGCACACCATAAGACAACCCGCTATCACCCGAGAAGATAATTGTATCTGCTTTGAGACAATTAAACAAATATTAGGACATACATTAACAAAAAATTATGATCTTGGAAGGACATACTGAGATGATAAGGTATCTGATATACTTTGGGCATGTAGGACCACTTATAAGAGATTAAATAAATCCAAACCTTTTCATTTGGTGTTTGCAGCAGAGGTTGTATTTCCTATTGAATTTATGATGCCTTCCCTACATATTGTGCATGTTGTTGGATTGGATGATGAACAAGCTATAGAGGATTGCATAGACAAACTGATGCAGTTAGATGATCGGCACACTATTGGCTGGTAGTGCCAAAAAATAGTAAAATCAAGACAAAAGGTATGAAATGATAGGAACATTAGGAATAAAAAATTTGACGTGGAAAATATGGTTCTTCTGTATGATTTGATGTTCACACACCACCAAGGGAAGTTGAAATTTTATTTTTTGGGACCCTTTGTTATAACGAAGATACTTGATTTAGGGATTGTCTATTTTAGGTGTTGCATGGCAATATGTTTCCCGATTACTTGAATGGGAGTAAGTGAAGCCCTACTATAAATAATTATTTGTGGTGTTTGTGATAAGGAAACATTGTTACCTAGATTAGATTTCCCTTTTAATGTATTTCCTTTCTATGTGTTTCCTTTCATCATTGCTATGCTTTTTCAATTTAGTTTAGTGTTGTGTTGTAATAAGCATGCTTGCACACAAGAAGCTAATTACTATCTCTTAAATTCATGAACAAATGACTGCACCTACTTTTATTGTGGGGTGGCTCAAATATAGAGATGAGAATTTTTCATTTCCATCTTGATACAAGTTGGCTCGAGTTGAAAGTGTCCCTTAGAAGGTGGCGTGGAAGAGAAAAAAGTGTTACAAGTGTTGTGTATAAGGTACTCGGAAGGAGGATTTATTTGATTAAAGATCACATAGGAAAGATTATTGCATAATGTAACGTGATGTAAGTGGAAACATGTGGAGCTACTTGGATTATGGCGTAGAGGTTATGTAATTTGGCATGACAAGGCACACGAAGGAGGTGCATGGATGAGAAGTAGTATAACATGCCGAAGGTTATGGCTGCAGCATGTAGAAGGAAGTCACATGAGAATCAAAATGTATGGTGCCCAATAGGACATAAAAAATGGTTGAGAAGGTAAAATTGAACATCGAGTGATGAAATAATATGCCCCAAAGGGGAAAATATGGTTGTGAAAACAAAAAGTAACATATGCCCCAAGTAGGGAAGTATGGATGTGAGCGAATTTTCTTCACGAGGTTGGATAAGAATGTGAAAACAAATGCCCAAAGGAAGAGTAAGTATGGCCACATAAGTAGACTTTGAGAGTAAATTATATAACATTGAATATCTTATTAAAATGCCCAGAGGTAAAAAGGTAAATATGGCCACAAAGTGGACTTGAATGTTAGAGAATTTAAATAAGATCAGATGAGGTGTAGGATAATATATGAAATTATCATACTGATGTATAAGTAAAAATGACACTACGACATATCAAGGAACTTGCAAGGAAAATATTCCTCAGTTTGTGTTGGAGGTAAATAAGGAGGGGATCTAGGTAATGCAAGGCACATGCAGCCAAACAAATGTTAGTATGCAATGAAAATTGGTCATACTAAAGAACACAAGGAAATAATTGATGAAACAATCTCATAAACCTAAAGTTGACATGAAAAAAGGGGTTTGAGATGCACTTGTACATGGGAATAGGGTTTTCCAAAAGTGGTGTTCCCTAAAACTATGCCCCAAATCTGGAAGGGATAAAGAGAAAATTGATCAATGTGGGAAGTCTGCTAGAAGAAATCTAATCAATGTGTGAAGCTTTCTTAGGATGCTAAAATTAAAGGTTGGTTAATGAGGGAACCTTCAAATTCCATAAGAAGTATCCATCCTTTGAGGGTATAGTATACTTTATACATAATATAGATGTCAAAAATTAATATATAATAGTTGTCCTTCGAGGATCGGTCTATTTATTTTTTATTAGATTTTGATTTTGATTTTGCATGTTCTTCCTTTTTTTCTTTTTATTTTTCATGAAAAACTATCCTTTGAGGGATCAGTCTATTTTTAATAACTTTGATTTTGATTTGAGAATCCATTAATTTTTACTTTTACATGGGAGAGCTAGGACCAAGTTAATAGAGCACTTAAGAGGGGATAATGAATGGACCCTTTACATGGTTCCAATAGGTGAATAAGAGGGTGATGGATGTAATGATAACGGAGTTCTCACAAAGAATGGAGAACCTATCCATAAGCAATATGCTATGGGAAAAGTCATAGTGCCCATATTTAAGGTCACATATAGGAAGTGACTGTAGACCACATGGTTCTAAATCATCACAATGAGATATGGAAGAGGATAAGATGGAGGAATGATTTAAATATATGACTAATATCATTGGTAGATATGCTAGTAGTAGAATGATTGCAAGTGCAATTTGTTAAGCAGTTCCACTTCGATTTACCATGAAGGAGGCCAAAAATAGGCTCTCGATCCATACATGTGTGTAAAAGTGAATGGTCTGATCCAGTTAGGGGAAAACTTTCCACATTAGCTCCTTTATAGAGTAGTGACATTTTGATTTTATTTGAGGATGAGATCACTAACATTAAAGTCACATTCTTTAAGGTGTTTATTATAATCATGTTTAATGGGCTTCTTATAAACATGACGGTGTTCAAGAGAAAGAAGGCGACATTCATCTAGCAACTCAAGTTGTGCTAGATGAGCTTGGAGATATTCTTCATCAGAGATGAAGTCGTGAAGGAACATGCAAAAAGATGGAATTTTAACTTCAAGGGGAAGGATGGCTTTGAACCATAAACAAGAGAAAATGGTGTAGCTCTTGTGGAGCTATGAATATTAGAGTGATAGTCCCAAAGGGAAAAAGGAAGCTAGATATTCTAATTACAATTTGTTTGATAAATAGTCTTAGAAAGGATGTTTTGAAGGGTTTTGTTTGTAGCTTTAGCTTGGCCATTAGCTTGAGGATAATATGGAGAAGAGAAGATGAGTTGGATGTTGAATGCATTACATATTTTCTTAAGATATTTATTTTTAAGGACTTTCTATTGTCCATAACAAGTTTGTGGGGAACACCAAAGCAGAAAATGATGTGTTGATAGATAAAATTAATGATTGGAATAGATTTGGTTGAGGTGAGTGGGATTTATTCCACCCATTTAGTGAAATATTCCATTGTAGTGATGATAGAATGATGTTTCTTTGTGAATAACAAGGATTAATAAGACCAATGAGATCAAGACCCCATTGTGAAAATGGCCAAAGGTCTTGAGCAGGCTGCAAAGCTTGACTAGGAATACAAATAAGATTGGAATGCTGCTGAAATTTTTCACATTTCTTAACATACTCACAACAATCATGATTAAGGGAAGGCCAAGTAATAGACAAGATGGATAATGCATTTAACAATGATTAAGACACTAAAGTTTTCAGCACAAATATCATCATAGACTTATTTTATGGATGCAGAGGATTCATGGGATTTAAGACATCGGAGAAGAATACCATCAAATATGTCTTTATAAAGAATTCCACCAAAGATCACATAGTAGTGAGTGCTATTTGAAGAAAATATATCTTTAGCATTTTTGGTAGATTAGAAAGAATAATGGATTGGGATAGATAATCAAATATTTGAGAATACTAAATGTCTGATGAATTAGATTCAAAAATATTAACCTTGGGTCATTCATGCAAAGGTTTATCATGACGATGAATGATGACGGGGAAGCTTGGAATCCTTTGTTTTCTATGGAATAAGGCGTGTAAGGGATGCCATTATATCAATGAAACAATTAGTCGATTTGGGAACAACTTATAAGGTATATGAATCAAATCCTTCAAAAGTAGATGAGAAATGTCACGATGTTTTGAAGAGTTTAATTTTTGCATTGATACTCACCTATGAATTACTTGATTATAAGTTCCAAATCCCCGTAGATGTCAATAAATTGGACACCTAAAAGGTGTCCATTTTAAGACCCAATATGAGGACTTCATACTCTACCATATTGTTCGTACACTTAAAATAGTGTTTATATGTGAGGGGAACATGAATTTCCTAGGGAGGAATGAGAATGACACAAATGCCTCGTCGTTGCTGATATTTAGAGCCATCGAAGAAGAGAGTGAATTTAAGAGTGCCATATTTTTGATGGAATTCATTAATGGATTTTTTCGGAAATTACTCATGAGGAAGTGGGAATCGGGCAAGGGCTACTATCAATTGATTAGCAATAGATTGGCCCTTAATATATTGTAAGAAATAAACTCGAGGTCAAAATCAGTCATGAGAATGAACCAATGAGTGATACGATCATTGTAATATGGCTTAGAATGCATTGTCTTAAGAAGATGAATACTAGTAATGACATATCTCCTATGATAAAGGAGGTAGTGTCGAAGCTCAAGTATCAAAAAGAGAGTGCAACACAAATTTTCATCTTCAGTGTAGTGGGTTTCACAATTATGAAGGGTATGGCTAATATAATGAATATCCTACTCATGAACTTGGTCATCGCGATGTGCTAACATAGATCCTAAGGCGTGATTGGTACAAGAAATATACAAGTAAAATGGATCTCCCTAAAGTCAAGGTGTAAGAACTGGTGGAGACAAGATATATTGTTTAAGATCATCAAAATGTTTCTCAAAATTGTTATCCCAATCGAATTCTATGTCCTTCCGAAAGGAGATGATGAAAATTTTGAGATAAAATGATGGATGGGTTGGAGGCGACCTTGAAGGTTGTAAAGTTTCTTAAGATTAGAAGGAGGAATTTCGGTGATTGCCTTAATTTTTATAGGGTCAACATCGATTCCCCTACTATAAAATATAAATACAAGGATTT
This sequence comes from Taxus wallichiana var. yunnanensis, assembly GCA_018340775.1. Taxonomy (NCBI): domain Eukaryota; kingdom Viridiplantae; phylum Streptophyta; class Pinopsida; order Cupressales; family Taxaceae; genus Taxus; species Taxus wallichiana. The sequence continues at coordinate 827,085,266 of CM031237.1, read as the reverse complement.
TTTAATTCAAGAATGCAAATAAAAACTTGGTTGGATTGACATGAAGGAAGAAACAAATAAGGAACTAAAAAAGGACTTCATGAACAGAAATATGGCCATCTCATTTTTAGATTTAATAAAAAGATCATTAACATATTATTTTATGGTTTTCTAAATGAGATCATGAAAGATATAGGTCATGACCCATTGATAGCTAGTGTCAGAATTCTTTAAACCAAAGGGCATGACATGATAGAAAAAGGTACCCCAAGGATTAATGAAGGAGATTTGTGTCGATCTTATGGTGTGATGAGAATTTGATTATAACCAGATAAACCATCCATGAGAGAAATCATCTCATGAATTATGGTAAGATCCACAAGTTGATCGATGTTTGGAAGAGGGAAGTCATCTTTAGGGCAAGTGAGATTGATATCTTGAGTGTATGTGGATATACAAATATTTCCCGATGCTTTAACGATGGGGACAATGTTATAAACCCGTTGGGTATAGTCAATGGGGATAATGAAATTGGTAAAGATAAGTCACGTAACTCTTCTTTAACAAGAAGGGATACACAAGGATGCATGTGGCGAAAAGCTTCTGCTTTACCAACTTAGTATTGGGATAGGTGACAATATTGTGGATGAAGATGGAAGGGTCAAGACCGACATGTGTGAATAATCCCATACAAATTCCTGGATATGACGAGAGAGGAATATAGTGAAATATTCAAGCTCATGTGGATGATGAGATTGACCCATTTTGAAAAAGCAAGGCTCTTGAGGAGTCCCAATATCAATTTCAATGGTGGCTTCATTGAGGAGAGTAGGTGTATCAGATGGTAAGGTATTATGAAGATAAGAATCTTATGCCCCCATGTGGGAGAGAATGACATCATCTCTATCACACTGAAGGACATCGATGATAGAAGAATCTTCTTCTATCATTTCTAGATGGCAAAGGGGAAGAGACCTAGTCTTATTTTCACACTGATAAGTGACTAGTCCCAAAGTTATGGTGGAGACTAAATTTTTTTGGAAGCAATAGAAATGGTGTCATCCATTTCCATGTCTTTGAAATTTAGTGAAGATAAAGAAGGTGGAGAAGGCATGTCCATGAGTATCTCAGATGGTGGGATGGGATTAGGTGATTGTCCCTAGTATCCAAACCAAATTTTTTTCATGAGGTTTGCGACATTGATAAGGAATAAGGCCACATGGGCCATGCTCATGATGGCCTAGGATGGATCCTTTACACACAAAATGATGGAGATAGGTATAGGAAAAATATGGTTTGTTGAAAAATCCAAATCCACTGGTATAAAGATTGGCATGTGGAAGATCATTGGCATGGGAGGAAAAGGTGTCAAAACAACCATAAATGAGATTGGTGCGAAGATGAGGTGGATTGAAAGGAATAACATCACCAACATTTGGCTGATACATAGGTGCCTTATCGGGTCTACCAATATGGTGAGGAGTTGGAAGAGTATTGAGTGTGAGAAGACGATACTCCCACATCACAAGTTTATCCATTACATTATCTATGGATTCATCATTAGGGAGTTTGGATGAGGGAATGGATAAACTAGTGGATGGTGTAGATGAAACATTCTTCGGAACAAGTACATCATTTTACCTATAGGTCATGTTGCATGCTTAGAAGGGAGGAGCGTACTAGGAAGTGTTAGGAATTTCCCTCGTGCTTGTATTTAAGGGAATGATGAAGTGTGGAGGGGACGCAATGCATGTTGTGGATCCATGGTCATCTAAGGAGAACATTGTATTGAAATTATCCCTCAATGATGTAGAATATCTCATGGATGATTCTCTCACCAACATGAATATGAAGAATGACCATTGCACAAGGTGGGAACTATGACATCATTAAAAGTGAAAAGCACCACACACGTCTGGGCGATAGATTCCTTTGGGATCTTGAGTTGATCAAAGTATTTGATGGAAGAATATTAATGCTCACAATATTTTTGATCATGGATAGCCGAATGCATGTATCATTAATCTTGACTGTAATAAAGAGGGAAATATCATGTTATTCGGTGGGATGTCCGGAATTTCAGTATCATCGAATGAGATAGCTACAGAAGTAGTGAGTGCTCCTACAAGAGATGCGAAGGGTTGAGATTCATCACTGGATGTTGGAATGTGCTTTAAGGCTTCAGTAAGATCTTGTTTATGATTTGGAGAGCTTTGGATGAGTTAGTAAAGTGAAATCTTAAAAATTTCTTGATAAAGTTGTATAACAATACTTTGTTCAATAGGCCTAGGAGTTGCTAGGATAGAAAACTTAGGTTTCGATGATGTAGTTAACTCCTTAGGAAGAGGAATGGCGATGAAGGTCTTTTCTTTTTGTTTGGAGGTTAGTTTTGGATTAGGTGAGCTAGATTGGGTGGTTACCCAAAAAAACTTTATGAGCAAAAGGGGGCCCACCCTTGGAAGAGTCATCTCCCAAAGGTGGAAAAGTAGATATTGGATTGGATGTGTAAGGAAGGGATTGACTCGGTGCAAGAAAAAGTCTTTCCTCTTCAATGAGGTTATGGATAATGGCCTAGAGTGCTCTATAATGTTTAGTATTGTTCTAGGGGTATAATGAAAGGTGCACATAAGGTTGGAATTAAACCATAAATGTTTCTTTCCTTTTGGGTTAAAGGCCTTGATAGGAGGAAACATGATTGCATAGGTTTGCAGTAAGTGTTGGAAGATTTCCGTATATAACCCGAATAAACTAATTGAATATGCCTTATGATATATCTTTGATGTTTGGGGTAAAATATGAGTATATTGATGTTTTGGTGGTTTGAACTCAATTCGGATGTTGGCTGGCTGAAATGTTCATGGTCTTGAGATGGAAGATATTATATTGGATTGTTTAACTCTAGGAGGGATTATAGACTTCGTATGTGAATATTCCTCCTTTGGAGGAGTGATGACAACCTTAATGGGGGTCAGATGGTGATGCTATGGTTGGTTCAGGTGCAAGAAGTAGCATTCATCTGAGGAGATCTATTGAAGTAGGAGCCACAACTAGTTATGTTTTCTTCTAAGCATGAGGATGAGTCTCATAGTACAATAGGTCAACACCAAAGTCTCCAAGATCATAACAAGAAGCAACTAGAGCAGGTACTTTCTTGATTTTATGTTGATACTTTAGTTAGATGGGTGGGAAGTGAACTTATGGTCTTATTTTCACTCATATGCATGACCATGCTCATTGAGAAATCTGTTGCATGGTCCCAAATTGTGAGAAAGGGCAACTTCTTTGCATTTCTAATATCAAGTTTTGTGTGAGGTTCTCATTTCTCTAGTTAGATTAGGGTAGGATTTGTTTTTCTTTTAGCATAATAAGTACTTTTGTACACTTTGCATGTCTTACTCTAGGCACATAATATTTGTCTTTTTTTATATAGATTTTTTGTGGTTACTCTAAGAAGTAAGTGTATCACATCCCTATAACTAGTTGCAAAGAATGGATCAAGTTATATGAGTTAGGTAATTTGTGTGGAAAGTTGGCACACCAATGGACAAACACTCAAGGCCACAAGAATCAAGCTCGCATTAGCGAACAATTCAACGAGCTAGTTGGAGGGCTCAACAAGATAGCTCACCGAGCTAAGGTATTGTGGTGAGTTGAAGGAAAGCTCCTCGAGCTCACAAGGAAAACAAGTTGGGATTGAAAATTATAAGAAGGGTGATTTGAGTCATAGCTCACCGAACTAAGCTAATGTGGGTGTTATAGGGTGAGCTCCTTGTAGCTCGTTGAGCTACTTAGGAGAGATGAGAGCATAAGAGATAACCGAGCTCATGCGGCTTGGATTTAGAGAAAGAGGTGAGTCCCGATATCACATGTAAGAGGTGAAATGAGCTCACACGAAGGAAAATCTCATTGTGGCGGTGTTGATTCCGGGAGATCAACGAGAAGATGGTGATGCCAAGTGAGGAAGGACCAAATCAGCCATGTGGAGGTCTCAAAATTATAAACCGAGGGTTCAAGTCCCAAGCATGCTAAGGGAGTAATCCCGCAATATCGAGGTATGAGGAGAGTCTTCCATGGCCAACATAAGAGACATTGCGTAGGTGAAGAGGTAAGGGCTCATGGTGCCATGCCATGGAAAATGAAGAGGGCCAAACTAATGCAAAGATCCCTTGGATCTTAGTGAGGTGGAGGAAAATGCGGGGGAGGAGTCAACCAAGTGAGCTTGATGAGGTGAGCTAAACGAGGATTTCCGGAGATTCATGGTTCATTGGGGTGATCGTGGGTCGGAAAGACTCACTAACATGCTTTGAGTTATGTCAAGTATAAGTAGGGTATTTGACATAGTAGAGAGGCTAAGTTGGTGGTATTAGGTAGTGAAATGGAAGGATTTTCTTTTGCAATGAATTGAAAAATAAAATTAAATGAAATTGATGCATTGAAAAGAAACAAGTCGATTTTAGCAATTTGAAAAGTAGTGAATTCAAGGTTGATAACTCCAAGCTGTGAGTGGGGAACACTAAGTGAATAAAAGTAGAATGAAATCAATGCAATGGGATGGGTGCATCATAGTTCAATGCAGCGATTCAATGAGACAAAACTTGCATTAGGAAGCAACTTAAAACAAGAAAAGGAAATGCCATTATTGATGAATAATCACAACACCCCTAAATCTCTACATCTCGATGGGTGGAAACTCTTAGTATGATTGCATAACTTGGAGATTTTCCCAAAGTGTGGGACTTCGTGATTGAGAAATATCTCTACATGAAGGTCAGTTCCTATTCCTCTATTCTGATGCACACCTTCAAATTATATAGGATCTGATCTAAAACCTACTCTAACTTGCCAAGGAGACATGGTTAAGAAGATTACAATAAAATAAACCTAAACTAATAGAGGTGATACACCAAAAGGAATGTTGAACACCTACTTTTCCATTAAACACAAAACATTAAAAATGTAACACAACCACCATGCACAGATAACCAAGATTGCAATGAGAGATCAGGAAGATGTAATGAATATAATAGAGGGTTGAAATTCATCCACAGAATTTTATTATTGCTCCACAAATTGATACAGTGCATTACAATGGCCAAGAGGCACAAACTTGCATTACAGTTTAGATGGGAGGTTTTAACTCCAAAATTCTCTTGTAAATAAGAGAAGAAGGTAGGGTACAAAGCCAAATTGTCCAACCTTTTGAAAAAATTCCCCTCCTTATAATATATATGAAGAATGAGGGAAAGGGGAGGGAAGAATTCAACTTCTTGCTCCAACCACCCTAAAATGCATTGAATTCACCTACAACAATGATCGTTTTCTCTCAGTAAATACTATGCCTCCCTGTACTCTTCCTTTTCAGGAAAGAAAGGAATCCCATACCTTCATTATTGTGGTAGGTGAGAAAACTTGGGAAATACTAAAAAAAGGTGGACATTATTTCTTCATTTATAGAGTGTAAGCTTTCCAAAAAGTCCTTTCTTGTGCAAATGCAAGCTCCTAGTCAACATTTATGGCCATCTGAAGATCAGGGGATCATTCTACAAAAACTGTGAACTATTGATCTTCCTTTTCGGAGTTCGAAATGCATGCAACCTCCGAAATCTTGAAATTTGGACTTTTAGGCACTTTGGTTTCAGAATTCGGGTTCTTTTGTTCATTGGAAAATCATTCTACGAGTTCGAAAATCCAAAACTGAATCTTCGAAACTCTAAAACCCGAAAGTGTAAAATTTCAGACTTTTAGAATTTTAGACATTTTTCCTTTCAGACTTGTGACACTGTTCATCCCTTTTTCCGCCCCAAGAGTTTTGAAACTCTAAAACCCAAAATTCCAAAATTTCATACTTTTGGAATTTTGGAAAATTTTCCTTATCAGACCTTTTTCACCGTTCATCCCTTTTTCCACCCCGAGAGTTCTTAAACTCCAAAATGTGAAACTCTAAAAATTCAAAACCCGAAAGTGTGAAATTTCAGACTTTCAGAATTTTGGAACTTTTTCCTTTTTGGACCTTTTTCACTTTTCATCCCAAAATCACCTCAAGAGTTCCAAAGCTCGAAACTCGAAAATGCCACCGCATTGGATCTGAAACCAAGTTTGACCTCCAAAATTGGAATCCTTTCAGACTTCAGACTTTCGGTATTTTAGACATTTTTGGTAACTTTTCCTATTTTTTCACCGAAGACTCCAAAAATTTGAATTCCACATCTTTGAAACTTCAAAACCAAGTTTGACCTCCAAAATCGGAATCCTTTCGGACTTTAGACTTTCAAATTATTTTGGACATTTTTGGTCACTTTTTCCTTTTTGTAGTCAAGACTCTGAAACTCTGAATTCCACATCTCCAAAACCCTAAACTCCAAAAAAATCCATCACGTTGACTCCAAAACCAAGTGGACCTTTGAAATATAAATCCTTTAGGACTTCTAAATTTTGGCATTTTTGACATTTTGGTCACTTTTCTTGTTTTGTCACCAATGACTCTGAAACTTGAAAGTCTCAAAATTCGTACTTCGGAATATTAGACATTTTTGATTTAAGACTTTTTTTGTCGAGTCCTCCGAAATTCACCTTTAGCCTACCTATAAAAGGCTCCACCTTCAAAATCTGAAATTTGAACTTTGGAACTTCTTTGTTCTTCAAAATTCTCCGCAATAATCGACATGCTTTGACCATATTCGACCAAGCTGGAAATGCAAGCTGCCTAAACCAAATCAACCACATTTTTACAGCATACAAGGTCATTTTTGATCAATTTTTCCCGAGGGGAAAAATTAGATAACAATTTGGTGACTTACGGGATCACTTTCCTGCTAGGTGGAAAGATCAATTGCCTTAAAGTATCCATTGGGCATGGAGTTATGAATGATAGCCTGATATTGATCTTGAATCTTGACATTTGAACCTGACTTCTTGTAACCTGTTGATCTTGAAGCTGCCCCGTTGCCCGCAATCTCAATTTTCATAAGAAAATATTGAAGATGAGATTTGTGAGAGTAGAAAATTGTGTTGACCTAGAGCTTTCACCTATCCTTGAAATGGACTATCCGAAAGTTGGTTTTAGTTTCTCTAATGGTGATCTCCTTTGAAATTAGCAACTACTTCCCGCAAGTATGAACCTCTTCCCTATTACAAAATTCATCTTGAGAGGCACACTGAGCTACATAATGATATAATCCGGGAGCAAAAAAACCTATGCCGAAGCACTCGTTGTATATATCTTTCCCCCCTGGTAGATATAGACAAGCAAAAGAATATGGAAATCAAAGAAACTCAGAGCCCGATATTTATTGCGTCACCAACGGTAAATGGTGCAGGTAAGAGAGTGTCGAAAAAAATATGGATGCGCCCATGGCACAGGTAAAGGGCGCAGGTAAATGAGTGTTGACACAAATATGGATGCGCCCATGGCGTAGGTAAAGGGCGCAGGTAAATGAGTGTCGACACAAATATGGATGCGCCCATGGCGCAGTAAAAGGCATAGGTTAAGGGCGCATGAAAATGGATGTCGACATGTAAATGGATGTGCCAAGGTGTAGGTTAAGGGCGCATGAAAATGGATGTCGACATGTAAATGGATGCGCCAAGGCGCAGGTTAAGGGCGCATGAAAATGGATGTTGACATGTAAATGGATGTGCCAAGGCGCAGGTTAAGGGCACATGAAAATGGATGTCGACATGTAAATGGATGTGCCAAGGCATAGGTAATATAGTTTTGACACAAATATGGATGCGCCTATGGTGCACCTTCAGGAGGCGCAACATTTTGAGCCGTGCGGAAAGTGCACTCGATGCAGATATTTAGATGGCCATAACTTTTTACAGGGAGCTCAGATTCATGCAAGGTTGGACTTTTGGAAAGCTTACAAGGTCCTCTGTCCAACTACGATTGGATATCTTTAATTGGGTGGGAAAAAATTATAAAAATTCAAAATACAGTTCGCCACTTTTTGGGTTTGCTAGGGTTCTCACCTACCACCATAATGAGATGAATTAAATACAACTGGGGTGGTTGTGGTAGATTGGGATTTCCTCTCTCTTCCCTCTCTCATTCTTCCTATAAATTGTAAGGAGGGGCTTCTTTCTAAAGGTTGGAAATTCTTGTTTTGCCCCTCCCTTCTTCTCTTTGGCAAGTGAATTTGTGGAGTTAAAACCTCCCATCTAAAACTGTAATGCAACTTTGCCTCTTGGCATTTTGTAGTTTATTGTATCAATATTTGGAGCAAATAACGCATGTCTGTGGATGATTCTCAACCCTCTCTATGTTCATTTTCATCCTCCTGATCTTTCACTACAATTCTTTTGTTGTCTGTGCATGATCTGCATTGCATTTTAATGGTTTGTGTTTATTTGGCAAGACAGGTGTTCTTCATTCCTCGGTGCATCACCTTTGTTAGTTTAGGTTTATTTTTGTGCATCTTCTTACCCTATCTCCTTGGCAAGTTAGATTAGGTTTTTTAGTAAACCCTCTACATTTTTATGTGTGCATCTAAACAGAGGAATAGGAACCGGCCTTCATCCGGAGAGCTTTTCCAATTTCACAAGGTCCCACACTTGGGAAAAGCTCCATGTTATGCAATCGCACTGAGAGTCTCAACCCATCGAGTTGCAGACATTCATGGGTGCTGTTATTTTCCATCAACAAGCACATAGGGAAATTGAAACCTAAACTACAATAATAAAATGTGCACACGAACTTAGAGGAATTAAAATCCTATTTTAATATTTACAAGGGTGAAACTTTTCCTTTTAGTAGAATGTTTAAGATAGATTCTATTAACAGAATCGGAAGATCCTCTCCATATAGTGCAGACAATTGGAAGGCATTTCTACTCTTAGATCCTATGAACATGTAGGGGCCACTCCAAATGGCATAAAATTTGGAATGCTTCCTAGTTTTCCCTGATCTGCATCCCACTTTAGAATGAAATCCCCTTCCTGAAAGGTCCTTGCTCTTTCTTTATTATCAAACCATATTTTGAATAAGGCTTGATATTTCTCTATCATTTGAACTACATGTTCTCTTGATTTCTTCCAATTCCATCAACTCTGCATACCTAGCCTCCATTGGTTCAAACTCAGACAACTCCAACTACTTCATGAGATCCAATGCGGGTAGCTCTAATGATATAGGAAACATTGCCTCTTTCCCATAGACTAACTTGTAAGGGGAATTTCCTATTGACCTCTTTGGTGTGATCCTGTCATCCCACAGGATGATTTGAGCTTAGTATGCCATGTCCTTTGGTTTTCATCTAGAGTCCTTTTGATGATTCTTAGAAAATTCTTGTTTGTGGACTCTGCCTGTCCATTACCCTGTGGGTAATAGTTTGAAGAGGTGCTCAAGTAGATTCCATTCTTGATAGCCCATTCTATGATCTTGGAACCTAGGAATCCCACTAAATTTTCAGATATGATAGTGGCCGGTACATCGAATCTTATCACTATCCCTTCATAAAAGTCCAAGTATGCTAGACTCGTTTGCTTCTTTGAGTTCTACCGCCTCGATCCACTTGGTTAAATAATCTATTGCTATGATAATCCACTTGTGGCCTTGGCTTGAGTTTGGATTGATGACCCCAATGAAGTCTAATATCCATTGCATGAATGGGTGGTTAATTGAAATTAGATGTAATAGAAGTGCCACTAGTGTTTCTTTTCCTGTAAAGAATGCACATTTCTTACACTTTTTGATCCATGTGTAGCAATCAATGAACATCGTGGGCCAATAATAACCCACCTTCATTATTTTGAGAGTTATTACCCATGGGGAAAAATGACCTCTCGACCTCTCCATCGTGGAAGTCATGTAACACCTTTTCAATTTGACCTATTCCAATGCATCTCAGTAGAGAACCATTGATGTTTTTCTTGAACAAAACACTATCAAAAAGCACATATGGAATGGCTTGTAATATGATGTATGTCCTCTTAGATTTTCTCATTTCTAGAGGGCATAGGCCTATTTATAGGAAGTGCATCATTATGAGTCCAACAAGGAATAAGAATATTATCATTTTCTTGTTCTTGACCATTTTGTAGTACCAAGATAGTTTCTTTACCATCATAGGTTTCGACCTGCTCACTAGAAGCCAACTAATCACATAATCCTTTTCCATGGACCAGCTTAGTGAGTTTAATTTCAATGTCATATTCCATGACACGAGTGATCCACCCTGCATGTTTCTCATTTAGGTCTTTGTTTAGGAAGAAGTCCTTGAATCCCACATGAGAGATTAGCAATTGGATCTTGTTATTTGAAACTAGGTGTTTGAACTTCTTCAAACTCATGATCACTGCAAGGACATGCTTCTTGACGAAAGAGGACCTAGTTTCATATTCCTCCAAACCTTGGCTAAAGAAGGAAATTGACTATTCAGATCCCTCTTTGTTTTGCTATAGTAAAATTGTGGAGATCATGTCCCCACTACCAAAGGCATAGAGCATAAATTCCTTAGATAATTCGGATTGACGAGAGTTGTAGCTTGAGATATAGCCTATTTTATTGATTTTAAACTTATTTTTCCTTCATATGTCCATGTGAATGCCATACTCTTCTTCAACATAAGTTTTATTGGATTCACAAGAGCGACAAAATTTGACAAAAATCTATGGAAAAAATGGATCCTTCGTAAGAAGCTTTGAAGATCCTTCTTATGACTTAGCAAGGGAAATGTTTGAATTGCTTCAACTCTTTCTCGGTTCAATCGTCAATCCTTCCTCTCGAAAAAATATGGCCTAGGAGCCTTCCTTCGTGAGCCACGAATACACATTTTTTTGGAGTCAATGATACCCCAAATCTCCTACATCTTTGAAATACCTATATCAAATGAAAGAGGTGATCCACTATGTTTTTGGAGAACATAGTGATATCATCAAGATATATCAGTACTATTTTATTGATCAACCCCTTGAATGCCATGTCCATCACCCTTTAGAAAGTGGCTCCGACATTAGATAATCCAAATTTTTTTTTTTCCGTAGGCATAGGTCCCCCACTTAGTGGTGAAAGCCATTTTGAACTGATCATCTTCTTTCACCATTATCTAATTATACCCCGAGTAGCCATCTAGGAGAGAGAATCTTTCTGATCTAGCTACTACCTGTAAGATTTGTTCCATTAAAGGAAGTGGGTAATGGTCTTTAAGAGATGCCTTATTCAAATCTTGAAAGTCCACACACAACCTAATTCCTCCATTCTTTTCATGAGTGGTACCAAATTTACAACCCATCTTCAATGTGTGATTAGAAATATAATTCTTGCCTCTATTATCTTGTTTATCTCTTTCTTCATAAGAGGTTCAATGTGTGGGTTGAATGGTCTTTGATTCTTCTTGATGGGCTTAACATCTGGATCCAGTTCAATTGTATGTTGTGCCAACTTCAGATTGAATCCTCGCAGGTCTTCATAGCTCCAAGCGAAGACATATGGAAACTCTTGGAAAATTTGTGAAAACTCATATCTTTCTTGTTCAGTGGCCATTTTTCCGATTTGGAGTTTCTTTCCTTCCCCAACTAAAGTAGGTTTTGAATCCTCTCCTTTGAACTTTATGTGGGATTTCTCTTTATGAAACTGGTCATCAGGACTGAATATTAACTCCAGTGTCACTAAAAATTTGGGAAGATTATTTGTCTATAGCTTTAATACTTGATCCCCGTACTGCTGCTCTAATTTGTCTTGATTCCTAGTTGAGAATTCAGCCACTTCTTGTAAGAAATTGACGTTGTGTTGATCGTTCTCAAACACCTACCAATTTGTGTTATTGTCTAGAACTGCTGGATTTATAATCACATGGATGTGTGGATGCATTTTGTCTCTTTTGATATTGTCAACCACATCAAAAGTTTCTCCAACTGCTGTAAGCCTATCCGTGGCTTCATTTTTCTTCCTAGGTATGGACTCAAGGTTAAAAGCTTCGAAGTCCTCCATTAGGTCCCCTACCTTGTTTTTGTAGCTCTTGAGTAGGTCATTCTTTGCATCATGTTGTCCTCTAACTTGGTTCACGATTAGCTCACTATCCTAAAATACTTGCAAATTCTTTATGCCTCTTTTCTTGGCCCAATGAAGTCCATGAATCAAAGACTCATATTCATTTGTGTTATTTGAACAAGTAAACTGAAATCTGAAAGCTGAATAATACTTGATTTTCGTGGTGAAACCAACATTGCACCTCCTCCAACACCTTGTTTTCTTCTTGAACCATCAAAAAATAGTTTCCAAACTTTGTTGTCATCCTTATTTTCTGGCTTGGTGATGTTAAGAATGGGTGAATTTTCTTTGTGTACAAAATATACACCTAATTTAGATTCTTCCATTTCCTTAAATGGGTCAAATGCATGCCTTTTGTTTTCCCATTCATCCAGAGTTAAATCTGGAATACCCTCAACCTTAGTACCTATTTCTAAATCATTTGAACACTCTTCCTAATCAAAGGCTAAGAAATTTGTATTGATAGGGCTTGACACATGGGGCTCAATGTGAAAGTTTACAATTGGTTCTGATCTGATGATTTCCTTGGTTCCATACCTCATCTTGAAAAGCATGTGTGACCATTCTGTAGATAGATATCCACCAATTTTGGTGGTGAAGTGTCTTGAAAAACACAGTGCAAAGAATGGTGGGAGGTCAATTACAGACACATCTTGCAAGACTGTGACATTGGGATAAGCACGTAGTGTAAGACTTAAACCTTTGATGATCCCAACTGTTTCTACTGCTATTCCATCCAGTTACACTACTCCCTTCATTATTGGCTCATACTTTAGTCCCAATTGATTGGCTATCTACTTTGGCACTCTTGAGCTACTTGCTCCCAAATCGATCATGCGGTTGTGCACTAGGTGGTTCATGAAAATGAGTGACACAAAGAACGGTGGAGGATTCAAATTTTTACTTGGTTGACTCCATCCCTGTTGTCATCGCATTAGTGAGCACTTTCTCCGAATTTGGTCTGATCTATTTGAGGTAGACCGATTAGCCATTGCAGCTTGTAGTAAATATCATTTTTCTGGGATTTCCAATGACTCCTACATGGAAATGTTCACATGTGTTTTCTTCATCTGATCGATGATGTTGAAAGGGGATGAATTATACTTTTGTTGCCCCTTACTTGGCATAACCTTTTTTGGAGTCTAAACAGGCACATGTGTTGCTGTAACGGGTGCCTTAGGCTGATTTTGCACATTTGGGGCTGCACTTGGTCTACTAACTCCTTGTTGTGTAGGAGTGGGATGAGAAACAACTGGATTAGATGGTTTTCCCTCTTCTATGTTCCTCTTCTTTGATCGTGTGTTAGCAGCCATGCCTTGAAAAGGTGGTTGGTTAACTCCACAAAAGTCTTTTGTTTGCCAATTAACCAATGTAGTTTCTATTGGAGGTGCCTCTTGTTGAGTTTCTTACTACTAATTTCCCTCTTGACTTGGTTCTTGGGACACACCAATGGTATGTACCATCAAGGCCTGGTTTAGCGTACCATTGAAACACATTGATTGACTATGAGGTAAATTGTAGGGGTAACACCATTCGTAATCTTGTACCATATTGTTTTGTGTTGGAACCAAGGCTCTTGATGTTGAAGTTGTGTTTGGATCATATGGTGGAATGTCTTGGTAGCTTGAGATTATCCCTAGTTTGAGTTTTGATTTGTAGCCTGAGTTGGTGGTCTATTTTGCTGATATGGGGGCCTAGATTGATACTGAGCTTGAGGTTGATACAGTCTAGAAATATGAGGTTTCCATGTCTTCATAGTCACTAGCTCATTTCCTAGGTTCTACAGTTGTTTCATAACCTCTTGTAACTCTTTTGAAGTGCTTGAAGAAGTAGAAGCCTCACTATTGCTTTGATTCCTAGGGGGTGGAATGGAATTCAAATCTAGTGTTTGAATAGTTGTAGGAGTTCCCATGTTCGGATAGAGAGGCATTGGTGGCCTTGGTGCTAGCTTACCAGCTTGAATCAAGCAGTTTTCAGCTCTAATAGCAATGTTATAGGATCCTGGCAGTGTTGTTCCTCCCATTGATTGGATCATCATGGCTATATCTGAATTTACAACCTTCAAGAAATAGAGGAATGCTCCTTCGACAGTTGGTCTAACAGTTATCAGAATCTTGTCCCATGTTCGTTGGAAACGGAAATTGAAATATTTCATTTTCTCATTAGGATCCCTCTTGATTGTTGTCAATTGTTCCAATAAAGACATATTATCTCCCTTTTCCCCAAATTGATTGTGGAGGGTTGTGCACAAATGGTCCCAATTATGGATAGACCCTGTTGTTAGGCTCCTAAACCATTGCAAATATTTACCTTTAAAAGATGAAGCTAACAACTTGACCGCAATATCCATTTCATTGATTTCATGAATTGCACAGACATTGGCGATGTCTTGGATGTGGTCAATAGGAGTAGTATGATTTTCTCCTATGAAATAGGGAATATTCTTTAGTGTTGCAACCGGGACCTGATTTTGAGCATTTAGGGAAAGTGGGCTACTTCTCGTGAAGTTGACATATGGATTGGGTTGCACCATCTTGATTGGTCGGAGAACTCTCATTGATTGAAGAAAAGGTCTACTAGGTGGAGGTGTAGAAAAATTCTTGTTAGGTGGAGATGGTGATCTTTGTGGTCTTCTTCCTCTCCTTCCTCTTCCTGGTGATAATTGCAAGTAGACAAATAGTCCCTCTTCTCTAGTCTTAGACTTAGTTCAAACTCTTCTCATGTACATAGGAAACCTTGTCTGCTACACCACTAAATTCTATCCCTTGATTCACCAGATGTGTTGGGAAATGAGCCTCAAAAGGATGGATTTTTCAAGTTACACACTAACCTCCATAAAGTTAAAAAGAAAAATTTAAAGGACCTGTATATTTGAGATTCTAGAGGTTAAAATTTGATTTGGAATGACAGTTATAAAAACACGAAAATGCAAGACCTCGAACCAAACTCGGAAATCCTGAAACACAAATTTCGAAATCCTAAGATGTTTGAAATCCCAAAATCCGAAACCTAAAATTAAAAAAACTCCAAAATTTTGAAAATCAAAATTTCAAAAAACTAAAAATACCCTTTTGAAGATTAGCCCCGATCTATCAATCTGGTGAAATTTAGACTTGTTTTGGACAAGTTAAGCCTCTGAAAATTGATTTTAGAGTTCAACCTAAGAGGTGAAAAGTCTGAAATTAGAAATGCTATTTTCTAATTTTGAATTTCTTGAAAATGCCTTCAAAGCTTGTGGAATGAATTGTTCGTCCCACCGGGCATGCCAAAACTATTGATGCATAATCACAACACTCCTGACTATCTGTAACTCGATGGGTTGAAACTCTCAGTGTGATTGCATAACATGGAGCTTTTCCCAAAGTGTGGTACTTCACGAATGAGAAAGATCTCTAGATGAAGTTTGGTTCCTATTCTCTCTGTTCTAATGCACAAATTCAAATTGTAGAGGATCTGCTCTAAAACATACTCTAACTTGTTAAGGAGATATGGTTAAAAATATTACAAGAAAATAAACCTAAACTAACAAAGGTGATACATCAAAAGGAATGTTGAACACCTGCTTTTCCATTAAACACAAAACATTAAAAATGTAACACAACTACCATGTAAAGATAAACAAGATTGCAATGAGAGATCAGGAAGATGAAATGAATATAAGAGATGGTTAAAATTCATCCACAAAATTTTATTATTGCTCCATAAATTGATACAATGCATTACAATGGCCAAGAGGCACAAACTTGCATTACAGTTTAGATGGGAGGTTTTAACTCCACAAATTCACTTGTAAATAAGAGAATAAGGGAGGGTACGAAGCCAAATTGTCTAACCTTTTGAAAAAAATCCCCTCCTTACAATATATATGAAGAATGAAGGAAAGGGAGACAAGAATTTGAATTCTTTTTCCAACCACCCTAAAATACGTTGAATTCACTGCGCAATGATGATGGGTTCCACTGTAAAACCTATACCTCCATGTACTCTTCCTTGTTGGGAAAGAAAGGAAGCCCATACCTTCATTGTTGTGGTAGGTGAGAAAACCTTGAAACCCTAAAAAAAATAGACTTTATTTCTTCATTTTGAGACATTAAGTTTTCAAAATAGTTCTTTTCTTGTGCAAACCGAGATCCCAGGTCAAAAGTTATGGCCATCTAAAGGTCGAGGAATCATTCTCAGTAAAAATGAAAAATTTTGATCTTCCTTTTTGGAGTCTCGAAATTCATGCAACCATTCAAAATTCCAAAATTCAGAGTTTGAGACACTTTGGTTTTAGAATCCAGTTACCGTTCATTAGAAAATTGGCATGAGAGTTCCAAAACTCCGAAACCCAAAAGTCCAAAATTTCAGACTTTCACAATTTCAAACATTTTGTCTTTCGGACCACGACAATGTTTATCCCTTTCTCCACCTTGAGAGTTCTGAAAATCCAAAATGTGATACTTCAAAACCCCGAAACCTGAAAGTATGAAATTTCAGAATTTTTCCTTTTCGGAGATTTTTCACTATTCATCCATTTTCCACCCCAAGAGTTCAAAAACTCCAAAATGTGAAATTATGAAAGTCAAAAAAATTCACTTGTGTTGACTCTAAAACCTAGCTTGACCTCATAAATCTAAATCCTTTCGGACTTAGGACTTTCGGGATTTCGGACATTTTTGTTACTCTTCCTATTTTTCACCGAAGACTCGAAACTCCAAATTCAACATCTCTAAAACTCGAACCAAGTTTGACATCTGAAATATGAATTCTTTTAGACTTTGGACTTTCGTGATTTCAAAAATTTTCATCACTTTTCCTACTTTGTCGCCGAAGACTCGAAACTCTAAAACCTAAAACTCCAAAAATGCCACTATGTTGACTCTGAAACAAAGTTGACCTCCAAAATCCAAATCCTTTTAGACTTCTGAATTTTCAGATTTCTAACATTTTTTATCACTTTTCCTATTTTTTCATTGAAGACTCAAACTCCAAATTCCATGTCTCTAAAACTCGTAACTTGAAAGTCTTAAAATTCAGACTTTCAAACTTTCGACATTTTTGGTTTTGGAATTATTGTTGTTGAGTCCCCACAATTCACCTTTAGCCTACCTCTAAAAGGATCCACCTCTAAAGTCTGAAATTCAGACTTTGAAACTTCTTTGTTCTCAAAAATTCTCCGCAATGCTCGACATGCTTTGACCATATTAGACTAAGCTCGAAATGCAAACTCCCATAACGGAATAAACCACATTTTTTATAGCATGCAAGGTCATGTTTGATCAATTTTTTCCAAAGGGAAAAATTGGATAACAACCATTCACCGCATTAAAGGGTGAGTCATCAACATGAAAAGTGAGGTGATGTCTTGCATTGGGAGGTGATCTAAGTGAAGTAAAGAAAAGTTTGATCACCGCAAAAAGTGGAAAGTTGAGGTGAATACAAAAGCCACATAGTGGGAAACTAATTGGTGTTATGCGGTAAAATAAATAAAATTTACTTCATAAACTTACTCAAGTAAATGCGAATGAGAATAGTGCATTGCAAAGGGCTTGCCTTAAGAAGCAAGTTGCATCGAATTCAATGCGTAAAGAGATATAGATTCATGAGTCAACCAATAAAAGGAAAAAGTATTGCATTGCAGTTGAATAATGTGTCAAATTAATTGTATTGGTATTGGGTTATCCAAGTAAAAGAAACCCCATTCAATCTATGAGGAGGGACGTGTTAGAAAGTGAGTTGGGTGGCGAGTTGGCTTTCCACCCAAGACAAGTAATGAACCTCTAATTCTCCACACTAAAAGAAAAAATTAAGCAAAGTAGCCCATCGAATATGAACTTATTTACTTCAAAAAAAGGGTGAAGTAAAGTAACTAGAGAACACTAATGACAAAGGGGTAGTATTCGGGGTCGGATCACCGGTGTGATGACCCTTAGCTCCACCACTAGTCTATAATTTCAAACGCCATAACTTTCTCCATGAAGTTCTGTTTCGTGCAAAATTGGACTTTACGAAAAGGTCTCAAATTCCTTTATGTGTTAAATACTTCAATATTTGTTTTCCATGAGTAGAAAGGGCTCAAAATGAATTTTCTTATCCTATACTCCAGGGCATTGTACAACCAACTACCACCATTAATGGGGCATGGGAGAGAATTTATTTTCCCATAAGCTATAAAGACGTCGTCGGTGATGGGCATGTACAGGGGGATTCATGATGTTTTAACTAAAAATTTCACTTGGGAGGTGACAAATGCATGCATATGATAATCTTCACTTTCTCTCTCATGTCCAATATCTTATATATATATATTGTAAGCTCCTTCATTAGCAAAGGGGGGGAATTCTTAGCTTACCGAAACTCTGCCAAAATTTGTCTAGGAAGATTAAATGTGTTACAAGCCTTCATTCTAGAAATCTTACATGATGATCTTTTCCTTTTTCTTTGTAACTAATTAAACTGTGTATATTAATGAAGTAATGGATTTTAGTATTGTGGATGTTTTCTTCCCTTTACTTGTGTCTCATTGTCTTTACTTACCTTTTCACTTTACTTGTAGCCGCATTATGCCAAATTCAATTGTCTTGCAAATTTATCAAATTTTTGATTTAATGGAGATGTTGGTTTGATGTTGTTGTTGACTATGGTGATTGTTACACCCTCTCTGCACTTCATTTTCTAGCATTTCCACACATTTAAGAGATTCCTTGCATCCCATTTTGTTGCATCACCTCCTTAGAGCAGATTTATTTCATTTGTGTTAGTTCACTCTCCTTGGTTCCTTGGAAATCATATGTTAGAGGTAGTTGTTATATTTCTTTCCATTAGAGGTAAATGTTGCAATAAAATAGGAAGAGGAACGAACCTTCTATGGAGAATTAATTCAATTGCAAGGTCCCACACCTTGAAGTAATTCCATTTTATCCAGTCACTCTACTTGCCTTAACACACTCACATGTTGAGTAATCGGAGGGTGCAGTGATTTGGTTATAATAGTTCTAGCATGCCCAAAGTGGGACAACAATAAAAGTAAGATCTTTAGCTGGAGTGTAGTTGAAAAATTTCCATTTTGTTTAGTTGATGTGTTCTTGGAAAATAAGTTGTAGTTTTGTAGCCTTTTTGCAATAGAGGGAAGTGTTAGTGCAAAATCACAGCACCCCTGGATGTAAATCAAGGTTCTAAATGATGTCTTAGGCATCCAGTGTGATTGCACAACATGGAAACCTCTCTCTAAGTGTGGGACTTGTGAAACTGAGAGAGGAATCTCCAGATTAGAGGCTAGTTCCTCAAACTCCTCTGATTTAGATCTATATTTGCACAACTACAGAGGTTCAGATCCTAATCCTACTCTAAATTGCAAGGAGACAGGGATAGAAATGCAAAAATTGAAACTAACTAAAGATGGTGATGCACCAAAAGGAGTGGTGAATATTTTTGTCATGCAAATAGACACAAACCAAAGATTGCAACATAAAACATACACAGGCTGATAAGATATAATTTAGGATCTGAAATGAAGAAAATAATACAAACAAAGGACTGAAACCCATTCACAAAGCTTGCATTATCATTTCCAATGTCAAAACCACTGCATTACAACCTCAGAGAGGTAGAAAACTGTTACAATATTTGAAGAGGTCTGATTCTTGCAACAATCACTTGCTGGAGGTGAAAGAAGAAGTTTGTTATGCCAAAAAAGTTCCACCTCTAGAAATGAGCCAAATCTAGCTTTTACATTGCATGGGTCGAGCCCAGGAGAGAGAAAACGTACAAAACGTGGGAGCCCATTCCTCATTGACTGAAAATGCATTAAATCAGCATGGAGGACCTTACAAACCCATACCCTATTCTTTTTGACCAAATGGGAGGAGAGTGCGACCCATTCTGTATTAAATTTGGTCGCTGAAATGTCACTTCTGGCCATGGACACGTACCAGAAACATTTTGAATTTTCTCTCTCCAAACTGAACCAAAATTAGAGATTGACCATGGAATCCTGTAGAGAATTTCATAAGCTTTCCAATGATATAAAGAACATGCAAATCCAAGCTCTGGATCAAAAGATATGAAGGTCTGAAGTTTTAGGGCAAAACGGCCCAAAAAACGGATGTCGGGCAAAAATTTTAAATTTTGACCTTTTTGCATTTTGGAATTTTTTTGAAAAATTTCTGCACTCTGTCGGTCGGATGCCACATGTCAGGTGCTGGTTCGATGAGAAATTCTCTCTCCTCTGCCTCCCGCGCGTTTTCCTTTGAAATTTTGACGTTTTTTTTTTAATTTTGGAAAAATTTTCACTTTCCCCGTGCCCCGCCACTTTGGGACACGTGGCGTGATTTGGTTGGAGGACAGGGCGCAAAGGGTCATCCTTGTCTTTTAATTTTTGGCCCAAGACTTTTACCAAATTTCTGTAAGTCCTCCCCGAGCTCCACACACTCCCCCTTGTGACACGTGTCACATTCTGATTCGTTGGCGGCTCTTTCGGCTCCCCACATCCCACGCGTACTTTTGGCCCCGATGTCCCCAACTATCTCGGGACAAAAATCTCCGAACCCCTGATTCAAAGCTTCCTTGTCCCTCTTGAGGTGAAGACACATGGTAAGATCCCATTCGCTCTCGGCTTTTCTGGATTTTCACTTCTTCCGCGTACTTTTGGCCCAGATGTCCTGCATACAAAGTCCTCTGCTTCACCGAATCGCCGATTCAAGCGTCCTCCGCGTACTTTTGGCCCAACCGACCGGTAACAAAGACTTAGGCAAATTTTCTTCCTTTCAGCCGATTCGGGCTTTTCGCATCCCGCGTGTACCTATGGCCCAGATGTCCCAATTGCTGCGTGGACCGCGGCGGCTTTTCGACCGCTCGCACCCCAACGTCCCAATCGCTGGACTTAGGACTTGGCCGATTTTCATGATTTTCCCGGCCTCGAAGATCTGATGCATGTTATCAAAATTTACCCGAGGGGGTGAATTTTGGATAACAATTTGGCGATCCAGCGGGGTCATCTCCCTACTAGATGAAAAGACCAGTAGCCTGAAGCAATCCATTGGGCATGGAGTCACTTGATTCTCTGTTTAATACCCCAACTGACTAGAACATTGCAGAGGAAGATGGAATATCACCTGATGGAGCAAGGACTGTAAAACATCTCCATGGATAGCAAGTTGTGCCAAAGCACTTAGGGAAAACAAAACTAACCTACAGCAAAACAATGTGCACAAGCACTTGGAGGAACAAAAATCTAATCTAATATTTACAAGGTGATAAATTTCCCTCTAGAAGCAACGCTTGAGATAGATTCCATTTATTGGAATCTGCAGTTCTTCACCATCCAATGGGGCCAATTGGAAAGCATTTTTGTTCTTGCACTTTGTGACCATGTATGGGCCACTCTAAATGGCATCAAATTTTGAATGCCTTCCCGGTTTTTCTCTATCCACATCCCATTTCAACACTAGATCTCCAACCTGAAAAGATATATCCTTGGCCTTCCTATCAAAGGTCTTTTTGATCAAAGGTTGATCCTTTTCCATTGCTTGGGATGCCTGATTTCTGATCTCTTGCAGCTCCATCAACTCTGCATACCTCACCTCCATGGGCTCAAACTCTAGCAACTCTAGCTGCTTCATGAGTTCCAATGTTGGCAACTCAAGTGACATGGGCAAGATTGCCTCTCTTCCATAGACAAGTTTGAATGGAGAGTTACCTATGGATCTTTTGGGAGTTATCCTATTAGCCCATAAGGCTGATTTCAGTTTGGTATGCCAAGACCTCTGATTCTCGTCAAGAGTCCTCCTAATGATCCTCAACAAGTTCTTGTTTGTAGACTTAGCCTGGCCATTACCTTGAGGGTAATAGTTTGATGAAGTGCTTAGGTAGATACCATTCTTGACAGCCCACTCAGTCACCTTAGATCCAATGAATGCCAATGCATTATCAGAGATTATTGTAGTAGGTACACCAAATCTGGTTGTTATTCCCTCATAAAAGTCTAAGATGCTTGACTCATTTGCCTCTTTGAGTGCTACTGCTTCTGTCCATCTTGTGAAGTAGTCCGTGGCTATCAAAATCTATTTGTGCCCTTGGCTTTAATTAGGATTAATGACTCAATGAAGTCCAAACCCTATTGCATGAATGGCTGGTCAACCGAGATTGGATGCAATGGAAGGGTAGCAAGTCTCTCACACCTCTTGATCCATGCATAGCAATCACTGAAGATTTTAGGCCAATAATAACCAGCCTTCATGATGTTTAGAGCTATCACTCTTGGTGCAAAATGACCACCAGCTGGTCCACCATGGAACTCTTCCAACACCCTTTGAATCTGATTTGTGCTAATGCATCTCAGCAACACTCCATTCACATCTTTCTTGTACAAAACTCCATCAACAATGGCATACGGGACAGCCTGCAATCTGAAGTGTCTTCTTTGGGTCTTGCTCATCTCCAGAGGGCATAGGCCTGTGCCTAGGAAGTGTATAATACCTTGGGTCCAGCAAGGAGTGGGGGCAGCATTGTCTTCTTCTTGATTGCCACTTGGCTCATGGCTGTCCTGGGACTGTCAAAACAGCCTCTTCTTCATTGCATACTTCTTTTGCTCCCCCAAACCAGATGCTCACACAATCCTTTCCCTCTTACCAGCTTGGTGATCTTGATCTCAATGTCATACTCCATGACATGGGTGATCCAACCTGCCCTTTTCTCATTCAAATCCTTGTTGAGGAGGAAGTCCTTAACCCCAACATGTGAGACCAGCAAGCTGGACCTTGTTGTTTGAGACTAAATGCTTGAATTTCTTCAAGCTTCGACATCGCAAGTATATGCTTCTTAATAAAAGAGTACCTCACCTCATAATCATCTAGGCTTTGGATGAACAAGGCAATTGGCTGCTCATCATTATCCTTGTTCTCTTTGTACCAAAATGGCAGAAATAGTGTCATTACCTCCAAATGCATAGAGGATGAAATCCTTGGAGAAGTCCGGGTTGATGAGAGTTGGTGCTTGGGAGATGGCTTCTTTGATTGCTTCAAAACTCTCCTTTCCTTCTACTGTCCACTTGAAAGCCATGCTCTTCTTTAACATTTTGGTGATGGGCTTGACAAGGGCTGCAAAATCTGGGACAAACCTTCGAACAAAGTTTATCCTTCCCAAGAAACTCTGAAGGGCTTTCTTGTGGCTTGGCAATGGTAGTGCTCTTATGGCTTCAACCCTCTCTGGATCAATTGCTAATCCTTCTTTGGAGACAATATGGCCAAGGAGTTTTCCTTCATGTGCAAGAAAGATACACTTCTTAGGATTCAAAGACACTCCGAATCTCCTGCACCTCATGAAGACTTGTCTCAAATGAGAGAGGTGGTCTGCTACATTTTTGGAAAAAACAATGATATCATCAAGGTAAATCAACACCACGTTGTTAATCAAACCTTTGAATGCCATGTCCATTGCCCTTTGGAAGGTAGCACCAGTGTTGGACAGCCCAAATGACATCTTCCTGTATGCAAAAGTTCCCCATTTGGTTGTGAAGGCTATCTTGAATTGGTCTTCTTCCTTCACCATAATCTGATTGTAGCTTGAGTAGCCATCAAGTAGTGAAAAGCTCTCAGAGCCATCCACAACTTGCAAGATTTTCTCCATGGAAGGGAGTGGGTAATGGTCCTTGAGAGAGGCTCTATTTAAGTCTCTGAAGTCAACACACAATCTGATCTCTCCACTCTTCTTTCTGACTAGAACTAAATTGGTAACCCAACTAGAATGCTTGATTGGGAATATGATTCTTGACTCAATCAGCTTGTCCAATTCTTTCGTCATGAGAGGCTCCATGTGTGGATTGACTGGTCTTTGTTTCTACCTGATAGGCTTAGTATTTGGATCCAATTCGATGGTATGCTGAGCTAAGTTGGGATTAAAACCTTTCAAGTCTTCATAGCTCCAAGCAAACACGTCAGGGAACTCTTGACATAGCTGTATGAACTCATACCTTTCTTGTTCAGTTTTCATCCTTCCAATTTGCAATGGTTTGTTCTCTTCTACCAAGATGGATACTGAATCCTCTCTCTTGACCTGAATGTTTGCCTTCTCCTTTCTAAACTGATCATTGGGGTTAAAAATAGACTCCAAAGTGATAAGTCCCTTGGGTAGCTTGTTAGTTCTCAGCTGTACCACTTGGTCACCATATCGTTGTTCCAATTTTTCTTGATTCTTAGCCGAGAACTCGGCCTCTTCTTCGCAAGAAATGGATGATTTGCTGGTCATTTTCAAACACTTGCCAATTGACATTGTTATCCGGCACTGAAGGCCTCACAATCACGTGGATGTTTGGTTGTACCTTGTCTTGTTGAATGCTTTCCACAATGTCAAAGATCGCCTTTATGCTGCAAGCCCCTGCCAGACTTGATTCTCTTCCTAGGAATGGATTTGATGCCAAAACCCTCAAAATCTTCCAGCATGAGGTCCCACACCCTGTTCTTGTAGCACTTGAGTAGATCATTCTTGGCAGCATGCTGTCCCTTGACCTGATTTACAATCAATTCACTGTCACCAAAGACTTGCAAGTTCTTTATTCCTCTCTTTATTGCCCAATGCATCCCTTGCACCAAGGCTTCATATTCAAGCGATATTATTGAAGCATGCAAACTGAAATCTAAAAGCTGAATAGTACTTTATTCCTTGAGGTGAAACAAGCATAGCTCCACCTCCTGCACCTTGTCTACTCCTTGATCCATCAAAAAACAACTGCCATACCTCATTGTCATCTTTGTGGTTTGGCTTGGTGATGCTAGGAATAGGCTGATTTTCTTCATGTATGCAATAGACCCCTAGCTCAGATTCTTCCACTTCTTGATAAGGATCAAATGCATGTATCTTGTTTGCCCATTCATCAAGAGTTAGATCCGGGATGCTTCCAACCTTGGTGTCAGCCTCATCAGTGCTTGGGTGGTCTTCTTGATCAAATGTTGAACAATTGGCGTTGATCTGACTTGGAGTGTAAGGCTCAATGTGGAAGTTTGCAATAGGTTCAGACTTGATTGTAGCCTTAGTTCCATACCTCGCTCGAACAAAGATGTGTGACCAATCAGCAGACAAATATCCCCAATCTTGGGTGTGAAGTCCTTGACAAGCAAAGGGCAAAGAGTGGTGGAAGGTCTATGATCGATACATCTTGTAAAACAACAACATTTGGACATGCATGCAAGGTAAGACTCAAGTTTCTAATCACCCCAACTATTTATATCGCTTATCCCATCTAGCCGCACTACCCCTTTGGATATGGTTTCATATCTGGAGCCCTAGCCGATTAGCTATTTGTTTAGGCATTACCGAGCTACTTGCCCAGAGTCTATCATGCAATTGTGCACTAGCTGATTTCCAATGATCAATGAAACATAGAAAGGAGGGGGCTTCAACATTTTACCTTCGTTGTTCTCCATGATTTCCCTCAGGCTGGGCAGCATTTGTAAGCACTTTGTCTTACATCTGAACCTCCGATTCGAAGTTGGTCAGTCCTTCATGGCAGCTTGCAGCAGATCTCTTTGGCTTGGGATAGATAGGGATTCCCACATTGATATATTAACGTTTGTCTTCTTCATCTGATCAATGATACTGAATGGTGATGAAGGATCTCTTTGCTATCCCTTTGCTTGTACATTCACTCCTTGCATGTGGGTAGCAACAACTAGTATTTGAGTTGGCCTAGGGGCTGTTCTTGGCTGCCCTTGTGCATTTACAACTGGATTTTGTTTGCCAACCACTTGTGGAACCATAGAAGGTCATGGATTGGTTGGGGCTAATGGTTGTTCTTCACCCAAATTCCTCCTTTTTGACCTTGTGTTGGCTGCAACACCTTGAGAAACTACCTGGTTCATGCCACAAAAATCCTCTGCTTGCCAATTTACCAATGTGGTGTCATTTGGGGCTGATTGCTGTTGGAATGTTTCTTGTTGTTGGCTGTTTTCTTGACTACCCTCACCCTCCACACCAGTAGTTGTCACCATTAATGCTTGATTCAAAGCACCATTGAAGCACATGGATTGGTTATGAGGCTCATTGCATGGAAAACACCAATCATACTCTTGGGCAATGTTGTTTTGTGTTGGCACCAATGCCTTAGAGGCAGATATGGCATTTGGATTATAGGGCTGAAATGGTCTATTGGTAGGAGGCCTTGTTTGATTCATATTTGCAGCTAGATTAGGTGGCCTTTGTGGTTGGTATGGCTGCCTATTAGGCTGAGCTTGGGGTTGATAAGAAGGTCTAAAACCTTGGGCTGCTTGCCTTTTGAGAGTAACCACTCATTGCCTAGGTTTTGCAATTGCTTCATGACTTCTTGAAGCTCATTTGGGGCACTCGGAGATGAAGTGGAAGCTTCATTTGAACTCTGATTTCTAGGAGTGGGAGAAGGAGCCAAATTAGGTGCTTGATTGGTGTTTGGACTCTCTAAACTTAGAAACAATGGCATGGGAGGTCTAGGGGCAAGTTTGCGAGCTTGGATCAAACAATTTTCAGCCATAATGGCAATGCTATAAGCCATAGGGATAGTTATGCCTCCCATGGACTAAATCAACATAGAAATATCAGAATTTAGAGCTTTGAGATAGTAGAGAAAAGCACCTTCGTTGCTTTGGCCTTTGCCGCCACCGAATTCTCTCCCAAGTCTTTTGAAATCTAAAGTTGAAATCGGTCAGCTGTTCATTGGGAGCTCTCTTGATGGTTGTCAGCTGCTCTAAAAGAGACAAGTTGTCTCCCTTTTCTCCAAATTGCTCATGAAGTGCTATACACATGACTAATTCCAATTTTTGATAGAACCAGCTCCAAGGCTCCTTAACCATTGTAATGCTTTACCCTTGAATGAAGATGCCAGTAACTTGACAGCCACTTGCATCTCATTGATTTCATGAATTGCACAAAGGTTAGCAATATCTTTAACATGATCACCTAGAGTAGTCTGATTTTCTCTAGTGAAGTATGGAATGTTCTTCAAGGCTGCAATAGGAATTGGATGTTGTGCATTGAGGGCAAGTGGGCTGCTTCTGTGAAGTTGACATAGGGGTTGTTTTGTGCCATTCTAATTGGTCTTAAAACCCTTGTATATTGAATGAAAGGCCTACCAGGTGGAGGAGTTGAGAGAGTTCTGTTTGGTGGAGATGGAGACCTTTGAATCCTTCTTCCTCTTTGCCTTCTTCTTGGAGATAATTGCAGGTATTCAAACAACACTTCTTCTTCTCCAACTCTTGACCTTGTGGTGATTCTTCTCATGAGTTTTCAGGCCTGCACTGCTGAAACCAGTTGATTCTTCCCCTTGGAGTCGCCAGATATGCAAATAATAGCTCTTTTCAAGCAAGAAAATTGCAGCAGATGCACATCAACTTTTCTACAATAAAAATGAGACCTCTAGTGTCCCACTGGGCGTGCCAAAACTGTTAGTGCAAAATCACAGCACCCCTGGATGTAAATCAAGGTTCTAAATGATGTCTTAGGCATCCAATGTGATTGCACAACATGGAAACCTCTCTCCAAGTGTGGAACTTTTTGGGCATAGCAAACTTCTTCTTTCACCTCCAACAAGTGATTGTTGTAAGAATCAAACCTCTTCAAAGATTGTAACAAGTTTTCTACCTCTCTGAGGTTGTAATGCAGTGGTTTTGACATTGGAAATGATAATGCAAGCTTTGTGAATGGGTTTCAGTCCTTTGTTTGTATTATTTGCTTCATTTCAGATCCTAAATTATATCTTATCAGCCTGTGTATGTTTTATGTTGCAATCTTTGGTTTGTGTCTATTTGCATGAAAAAATATTCACCACTCCTTTTGGTGCATCACCATCTTTAGTTAGTTTCAATTTTTGCATTTCTATCCCTATCTCCTTGCAATTTAGAGTAGGATTAGGATCTGAACCTCTGTAGTTGTGTAAATATAGATCTAAATCAGAGGAGTTTGAGGAACCAGCCTCTAATCTGGAGATTCCTCTCTTAGTTTCACAAGTCCCACACTTGGAGAGAGGTTTCCATGTTGTGCAATCACACTGGATGCCTAAGACATCATTTAGAACCTTGATTTACATCCAGGGGTGCTGTGATTTTGCACTAACAGGAAGTTGAAGTAATGAGATCATATATCACCGCAAAGAAGAAGAAGTAATCAATGATTTCATGTTGGTTTACTACCAAGTAATCAATAGTCAAAACAATGCAGATAAGGAGTAAGTAATTGCACCCCGGAGTTACCGATAAGAAAGGAAAAGTGTTGTGATTCCAAGTTATGTATTACATCAAGATTGAAATTATTTACTTCAAGATGTGTGAAGGATTAATTTAAGTAACACAAAGTGAAAGACTTAAGTAATTACACTCATGAATTGCATTACTTTAAGTCAAGTTAGAAGACTTAAGTAGTTGCACCTCCAAGTTGCACTACTTCCGGTTGTTGCATTACTTCAATTCAAAGACTTAAGTAGTTGCATCTCTACATTTCACTACTTCATGTTTTTAGCATTACTTCAATTGAAATACTTAAGTAGTCTCACTACTTTAAGTAAATTTATAACTTCAAATGTGAAGACTTAAGTAATTCCACTTCCAAACTCCAATACTTTAAGTTGTGCAATAACTTCAAGTTGTGTTATTACAAGGTGTTATTACTTAATTAATGCTATTACTCCAAGTCAAAATACTTAAGTAAAGAAAGTTTAAATTACCACAACAAAGGGAAGTAAAGCGAGTCTTAATCAATGATAAGAAAGGGAAGTAATCAAGGTTCAAAAGACTAATTAACATAGGGAAGTAATGTAGGTCAAGAACACCGACAATAAGAAGAAGAAAAATAAAATTGTATTACTTCAAGATGATTATTCCAAGAAATTTGATTACTTCAATTTGAAGACTTAGTTCAAACTACAACATTTGAAAATATTAAGCAATCAAGGATCTAAAACCAAACCATATAACAACTCCATTGATTTAAACAACCCATTCTATTAGTTGTAGACATTCTTTCCATCTATTTTCATCCATTTTACTTTCCATATATTTGATTCTTCTTCCATTCCATGAAGTTGTGTAACCAGGACTTTATTCCCTACATGGAATTTACACTTACAACTTGATAGTGATATCAGTTCAATCCACCTCTAAGCTTGCAAGATTCATTATTAGGTTACTATCAACCACTCCTGACCAATATTATGACTCGCAATCAATTTGATTATGCATACTCATAGGAAAAATAATAAAATCAATTCAGGTATATGCGGGATATCTGTTGTTGAAGAGAAGGGGTATACATATTTTGGAGGATACCTTACACCTGGAGATGTTGAGTTGTAGCTGAAAATTCAAACATTTGAGGTAGGTATGGTACAATCAAGGGATAAAGATCAAATGAAAGCATTCGAGACTTTTTTTGGGACACCTTGTCCATGGGTGGGTCCTTTTCCAAGGCATTATAACCAACAACAAAATCTTGACTTCATGGTTGAAATTATTCCCCACCTTATAGAATGGGCTGAAGAAATAGAAGCTTACGAGCATTGGTAAGACAACATTGTCAATGGGTAAGTCAACCACTAGCTCCTTGTTCTTCCTTTTCTCTTTAACCAATTTTCATCATTTCATCTTGAATGTCATAGTTCTAGCTTCTTGCATGCTACCCCAATTGTGGAATCCACTTCCCCATCTTCTAGTCTTCCCTCTCATCTTAGTTTTTCTACCCTTTTCCCTTCAAAACCCAAATCCCATCCAAGGAAATTAGAATTTTTTCCTCTCCCACTACCACAAGCGATGCAAAAATTAGTTATGACCCAACCTAGCCCTCCTCTTGTATTCCCAAATTCATCACGGGAAGATGAAAACTAGAAAATCAACCAAGCACAACAAGAGGAAGAGCACAATAGAGAAGAGATGATAAGGAATTTAAGAAATTGGGCTTTGAGAATCAAAATCGACAAAATTTCCTTGATGGTCAAGCCTTGAGGGGGTTAAAGTTGAAGAATCAGTGGTGGCTAAGACCTGAGATTGCGCAGTAAAAGAAAGAACAAGCGAGAATAAAATGAAGATCAACAATTAAGAAAAGAGAGTGTAGAAGGATATCCTGTACTCATCGAGGTTTTATGGTGATCCAACACCATAGAACGAATAGGTATAGGGAGGAATTTATCCATATCCTCCAACCTTTAACTTCTTCCTTGAATGTGTGTAAAGAGATATATGTATCGTCCTCGTTTTTGGGAAATCTGACACCGGCAGTAGAAGAAGTATTGGGAGGAATTCCGTTGTATCCTCCAATTGGTAACTACTTCCCCAAATGCTAAGGATAAATATGTTCTGTAAAACCCTATATGTATGGAGTTCGTAGACTGGTCTAAACTCACTTGATTTATGTAACCCACAATGCTAAGGGCAGAAAGTGCACTAACTTAACCGGTGTAAACATGCTATGTAGATTGTAAAAATCCCAAATTATGCTCAGGGCACATGCAACATCATTGATAGGAGAATGTGGCCCTAAAAGAGGACCAAATACATGAAATCTATTCCCTATAGGGGAAGGGAATGCACTTGGTAGAAACCAATGTGCACACAAATAAGATGGCTAGCTAAAGAAAAGTGTTAGTACGAAAAATTATGCATGCATAAAGCAATGTGTAATCTACGAAGACAATGTAAAATCTACCAAAAAAGTAGTAAACATATTAGAAGAAAAAAATAAGCCACACAAAGTGGGGTGCAAACATGGTACATCACTCACGATGCTCAAGACACATAAGTCCATCATGGTCAGTAAACAAAAAAAAGTGTGCACACAAAATATAGGGTAAATCCCATGCACTGGAGAAAATAATGACAATGTAACAAACAAGTATGGAAGAAAATATCCCTGCATAAAAATGTTGAACATGATGCACTCGTTAGCATGTTAGAAAGAGTAACTACTATGTCAAAAGTGTGTATAAGAAAGTAATGTAAAGTGATAAGTACAAAATAAAACAATAGCACCGTGAGCGACGAATGTGGATGCCCTCGGTGACCTAAAGTGTAGGAAGGGTAGAAGGCAAGCACCCAAGTTACTGTAGGAGACACCGTATCTGTGATCACAATTAGAAAAAGACGTGAACGTGTATGTGTGGATGATATAGATAAATGACATACAAGTATTCTAATTAGCATGTGTAATAAAGCGACCATGAACAAACAAAAGTAAGGAAGAGTAAAAGCAACCATAATATACAATATGTTGTGGATGGATGGAATGGAATGCAAAATGGAGTGATAGGATCCATGTACCTCCCAATTGAATGAAAATCTAGGAAATGAGGTTCATTTTGTTTCCCCTTAAGAAGTCAGAATGAACCGTAAACAAGAGTGTGTCATCGGGAAATGGTTGAATAGTGTGTGTTGTTTCTAACGTGTTGTGATGAGATGTGACCTAGACTGGATGATATATGCATGAAACCTATAGCCAAAGCATATATCACGATAAAATGAATGCAAGAGTGATGATTTAGCCTAAAAGCGTATATCACTACAAGATGAATAGTAAGGAGTGGTGACATAGCTTATAGTATATACCACTACATGATGATAGAGTGAGTGGCGAGTTAGCCTATAACGTTTGTCATTTTCCTAGAAATGTTTCATGATGATAGGTTGAATGATAAACATGTGATGAATTTAAGGTCTATTTTATTTTTAAACCCTCGATAGTCGAATATGGATCAAGGAAATAAAGTGTGTCATAGGCTAGTGAGTGCAACATGTAGAAGATGTAGTAGTATATGTGATCATGAACAAAAAACCATGTGATGTATAAACTATGTAAATACATAGTGTATAAAATGCAATGTTAAATGTGTAGAATGTGTACAATTCCATGTAACACTAGACTCATATGTGATTATAGCTAGTATAGTATATAGAAAATGTGTGATGTGAAGATGCATAGTGTATGATGTAAGGGATGTGACTCGAGATGTAGTGGAATGACACTATGTATAGAATGTGATGCAATACACGTATATAGTCTAATAATGTATGTAATGTGTGATATGGACAATATGATGAATAATATGCAATGATAGACAATAGAAGGATGATATATGCATAATGATGATTATTATGATGTATGATGTATGACGCACGATGTGTAATGAAATGCAATGTGTAATTCCTATAGTGTAGTGTGTGGGGTTCATGTGTGGTAATCCCTTAATAGTCAAGTGTGAACTGAAGCACAAAAGTGTGTCATTGGGTAATGGTCTATGCTAGAACATGTGATGAGTATGCATATGCTAAGAGATTGATGTATGAGAATGAAAATATGAGATATGCGTAGACGCTAATATTAGGAAGGATTGTGGTGTGATATGCCCCCAAGTGTATGGTAACCTGTGCATTATTTGATAAATGATTTATGAAGGTGGTGAAGCACTATAGATTTTGTAAGATTGATTCAATGATGGGATAAAGGATGAGAGATCATACAAGTAAGTATAACAAGTGATAGATTATTGCCGATGTTTGCATGAGTGGTTATGTAATAGATAGATATGTTAATGTAAGATGAAAAAGGTTATTTATTGTAAATCAATGATCATATAGGAACCATAAGAATATGAGTGTGTCATCGGGAGGGTAGATTGACAATATTCAACTACTAAAGACCGAGTTTGCGTGTGGTGGAACTATGTTGGATAAACTTAATAGTAGAACTATGCGATGTTGATGAAATTGAAAATATATCATGACCACTAATAAGAGGATTAGTTGCTTTGATGAAAGTGATTGGTTGGAGCATAAACTTGAGAGGAGGGAATGTTGCACTAGCTTTGAAGGGAGGTTTCTTAGATTGACTTGGAGATATGATAGACGACTTAATAGTAGGATATTGTGAACTAATTTTATTAGATGATTGAATTGGTGGGTTTTTAGATGATGGAATAGGAGGTGAACTATTTGTGAGAGGTTTTTCTTAGGAGTTGCTTGAGTGACGCTATTCTAATGCTCATTAGATATAGATAAATCAGATTTAGGACTTGTCATCACCAATCCGGCACTATGATAATTCTTCATCGGGAACTCCTCATGCTATGATTATTTACTAATGCACAACCTTTAGTTTGGTGGATGTAATCTGGAAACAAAACAACAACATAACACAAGAATACCATTGACTATGATAAGACGGAATGATGACAAATCTGAAATATCAAAGTGAATTATAATATTAACATGAAATTGTTACAATCTCACCCATGAGGTACTTTAAGTGTTATTGACTTCACTTGACTTTCACCAAGACTATGGGAGAAACTTTACAATTACACCTCTTAATGGCTTCTTCAACACACCTTTAAACTGATGGCTTCCTTCACACACTTCCTACAATATTTCTCACTACTTCCTTCTATGCTAAATGAGGGGGGTGGCCTCTCTATTTATAGAACTTCCAGGCTTATCCATCTTATCTCTAAGATAGGATAAGAAATCCACTCTGACGAATCATATTTCATACCTTAACTCTTATCTGTACATGTAAGCTTATCCTTTAAGATAAGATAAACCTTATCATTTTACATGGGTTCCACATTTTTAGACTTTTTACAAATAAAATACACAAAATATTTATGACCTCACTCCTTGTCCTTATTACCAATATAATATTTCTAATTCCTAATCATGTAGACCCTACTTCTCTAATTACCCAAACTTTGACATTTTAACATTACCGGACCACTTACGACAAATATTTACTTTTTACAACATTCCTATTGTACTTTGACTATTACCGTACTCCACATTATTGGTGGCACCATACTGATGGTGCCGTTATCTTCTATCAGACGCTACTACTAATTATACTTAACAACATCCTATTCCTAATACATACATTAATGAAATAGAAATTATGGAGGAAAATTTTAGTGTCGACATCTTCCCCCTTCTTCCTAGCTTCTACTCTCCGTCCTCTGAGTAGACTCTTCAGTGCTTGGAAAATCTTCAACTTGTCATGGTTAACCCATTTCGTAATGGGAGTGCCATCAAATTCCTCCGGTCAGTACGTACCATTTTCATGCACAATTTCTATTTTGTAGGGCCCCATCCATTTTGGAAGAAATTTTCTCTGTCTTCTTTTTTTGTATACGGAATCATATACTAGAACCAAGTCATTCACATGAAATGGAAACCACTAGATCTTTTGATCAAAGTATTCCTTCGCTTCATTTTCTTCTTATGGCTTATATCCTTTGCTATTTCTCTCATTTCCTCCAGCAAATGAAGATGTACCAACCTTTATTTTCTTGAATCACTTTCATCCATCCTTTCATTTTCATAACTCTCACGGTGGGAATATCAAACTCAATAGGAAGAAGCTGGATTAATGCCATAGGCCAACTGAAATGGGGAGTATCCTGTTGCTTTGACTTTGATGTTGCCCTATATGCCCACAATGCTACATGAATCCTTTTATCCCATTTATGTACCTGCAAGGCTGCATCTTTTGCTAGAATTTGACACAACACAAAATTTGTTCGTTCCACCTGTCCATTTGTGCTTGGCTTGTATGTTGTTGCCTTCCTGTGCTTAATAGAAAACTTATTGACTAGGGCTTCTACCACCTCATTAATGAAGTGGCTTCTTTGATCATTACAATTTCTAGTGGGCAACCAAATCTGGTGACAATGCGTTCATACATGAACCTTGCCACTTCATCCATGGAAGCTGTTTTCAATGGCCTAGCTTCAACCCACTTGGTTAAGTAATCTATGGTACCTACAATATACTTATTTTGGCGTGATGTAGTTGGAAGTGGACCTACAATGTCTATTCCCCACTTTTCAAAGGGACCAAGGGGAAGAATAGGACATAATGGAGTGATGAAGTCTTATGGTTACCATGTGTTTGACAAATATCACATGTCTTACAATAATTATAACAATCTTTAAAAAGAGTGGGCGGTGATAACTGCATCCAAGATCCTTCTGCTTTGTAAGTTGTCCAGGAGAAGTGCCCTCCACATGTACCATTGTGGAATTCTTCTAGCAGTTCCTTCCTTGATCATGTCCAATGCCCTCTTGTCTTTGTCCATCAGGTCCTATTCGAAATAATACTCCATGCGAGAATAGAATATGGACGGCTTGAATAATCTTTCTCTTAGTTTTTGCATTGGCACCATCAGAAACTTGAATTCATTCGAGATAATTCCAAATATCTATGTATTCACTAGGGATTGTGTCAAGGGATAACAATCTTTGCATCGGGAAATCATCATCATCACAAGATGATCCTAAACCATCATAGGCTCGAGAGAGTGCATTTGCATTGACATGATTCTTTCTGGCCTATCTATAATATCAAATTCAAATTCTTGTAGAAAAATTATCCATCTTGCTTATCCTCCACGATGGGTTAGGCTTATTTACAATATATTTTAGAGCACGATGGTACATTACTGACTAGAATTTTTTTCCTAGCAAGTAATTTCTAAACTTCTTTACAAAAAAATGATAGCAGCGCCTCTTTTTGATTCTGAGTATAATTTACCTCAGCACTGCTCATTTGTTTGCTCCCAAAGTAAATTGGATGTTCATTCCCATTTTCATCCTTTTGGCTCAAAGTACTTCCTAGTGCTACATCTGAGGCATCAGTGTACACAATGAATGGCTTGCTCCAATTTGGATTCTTCAAAACAGGTGAAGACACCAGGGCTTCCTTCAGTTGTCCAAAAGCTTCATGCGCCTTATTTCCTGGTTCATAAGTAACATCCTTCTTCAAGAACTGGGTTAGTGGCTATGCAATCTTTGAGAAATTCTTGATGAACCTTCTATAGTAACCCACATGGCCTAAAAATGATCTCAACTTACTTCTATTAATAGGAAATGGTAAATCTTTGATTTTTGAAACTTTATCAGGATCAGTACCAATACCATCTCTGGATACAACATGCCCTAACAAAATACCTTTAGAACATCCAAAGACACACTTTGTAGGGTTTAGTGAGGCTTGTGCTTCATCTAACCTTTGAAATGTTGTCTCTATTTGGTGCGAGTGGTCCAACTTGCTCCCATAGATGCAAAAATCATCCGAGAAATACTTTGATGAAGGTCCCGATGTAGGGTTTGAACACCTATTCATCAAACACTTGGAATGTTGCTGGAGCATTACACAACCCAAAAGGCATAACTCTATAAGCAAACATTCCCAAGGAGTGGTGAATGTGGTCTTGATTGATCTTTCTCTGCTATACGAACTTGGTTGTAGCGCTATATCCATCAAAGAAAAACTATAGCACTCTGGCTAGCTACTTCGCCCCAAGATCTGATTTGAAAATGGAAGAGGGTAATGATCCTTCTTTGTTGCCTTATTGAGCTTCCTGTAATCAACACAAATGCATAGCTTCCCATTCTTTTTATTGAGATCACAATGGGAGAAACCCATTCTGAATTCTCCACAACAAATATGAATCCTACATCAAACAACTTATCTATTTCTTCTTTTACAGTCTTGGAAAAATTAGGATTCATTCTATATGGCATTTGCTTTATGGGCTTAGCACCATCTACCAGCTCAATAGAATGTTCTACCCAACTTACTTGACGGAGTTCCTTGTAATCAAAAGTGAATAGGTGTATGTACCTTTGAAAGAGCTGGAGGTAGGATTCCTTCTCACTCTCCATCACAGCATCACCAATCTTTATTTGTTGGAGATGATCATCAACTTCTTCTTTAGATAATTTTATGGGGTCATGAGTTGGTGTGACTGGAAGGATATCCATGACTGAAACATCCACCTCGCTTTCTTCATCTTCAGTGTCCACTTCACTGGTACTAGAGTAATCAGAGGATGTCCAATCATCAGTTTCATCACTTGAATCCACAGGTTCTGCTTTATGATGTTGAGGGATCACGATTATCTTCACCCTCTCTCTACCACGTCCAAGTGTCATGAAACCTTCATTCCAGTAGTTTCTTGCATGAACTCTCCTTAGCCATGGTCTTCCCAAAGACATTGGGTATGCTGCAAGCATTACCATTTTTCATCACACGAAAGTCTACCACACATACAACACCCATAACAGATATTGCCACATTTGAAACTACACCTTCTGGTTTAGTTTTTCCCTTATTTAATGACCTTAACATAAGTGTTGAAGGGCGATCAATTTTTAAACCCAACATATTCATTACAGACTCGGTCATTACATTAACTGCAGCACCTCCATCAACTAAGACATCATGAATTGAAATACCATTACATAATACCTCAACTTGTGGAGCATAGGGATCCGCCTTTGCCTCCAAAACAAGGACCTCAACCTCCTTCCTTCGTCAAGCATTGAGTCCACTTCGCAACTCCCGCCTCTTCTCAGAAGACATAGCCAAGAGTTGACCATATGTAATATTTGCAGGCCTTTTGGACAGATCTTCCAAGATGGAGTATGGTCCTTGCCCCTGTGAAATCAGAAAATCCTGCACACCCAACTTTCTTCTCCTATGTTTCTTACTAGTTTCTTCTTTCATCTTCTTAGGATCATTTCCATCTTGATTATCTTTTTCTTTCTTTCTTTTTGTTACAAACACATCTACTTCATTATTTCTGCTCTTATCTACTACATCAAAAGAATTCACAGGTGCTTTTCCTTTATCATTATCTCCTTTACCAGATGTAGAAGCTCTATCTAGACAATTATACTTATAATGACCCTTTTTATAACAACCATAACATACGACTTCAGAAATATTTCTTTTTGGACCTCTATCTCCTCCCTGAGAACTAAATTCTTTTCCTTGAAGAAGATTAATAGTTAACTGACCCATGTTTTTGAGTAGATATTCATACTCAGTAGATGTACTAGGAGAAATATTTGTGCTCACCGAGAGTGGTTGTGGATTCTGGACCAAAGGCGCTAGTGTAGGCTCTACTTTAGCCACAATTTCTTTGGGCTCCTCTTCCATGCTTTCTTCTTGCCTTCTTGCAATCTCCTTTGCTTGTTCAATGGTAGCTAGGCGGTCATACTTCACTCATTGTCTAATCTCTGGCTTCATCCCAAGAATGAAGTGCTTACAGAGGAGATTATCCACGCCATTCATCAACCCATCCGCTAATCCTTCCTTCCGGATCTAGGCATCAAGCTTCCTCCTTAGCTCTAGAACACGAGCATGATAATCCCTTATCTTCTCCTTCTCTCCTTGGGATAGCTTTGTGATCTTGATCATGAGATCTGCATATTTTTGTTGTTCACCAAATTCTTTAAGAAAACTTTCAGTTAATAAATCCCATGAATTTTTCACATTATCACCTAGTGTTTCAAACCACCTAAGTCTTTGAACCATAAAAAAGGTAGGAAAAATTCAGTCCATTGTTCCCTTCTTATAAGGCCATTACAAATACAAGATCATTTAAACTCTTGAATGAAAGAAGAAGCATCTTCATTAGATTGAGCTGAAAAAACAAGAATTTTTCCCATTTTCAAAAGTAACCACCGTGAAATACCAACCCACAAGTACAATTAACAAGACTTATGTGCACAAATAATTGGAATCACTATACTAGAAAGTGACTTTACACCTTTCTACAGTAAAATAGAAAAGACCGGTAAACTATGGTAAAACTTGACTTACTGCGGTAAAAACTGACTTTATTGTGGTAAACACTATTCACGGTAAAAAGTGAAGTTACCATGGTAAATACTATTCATGGTAAAAAGTGACTTTACTGTGATAAATACTATTCACAGCAAAAATGACTTTATCATGGTAACTACTATTCACGGTAAAAATGACTTTACCATGGTAACTACTATGCACAGTAAAAACAAGGTTACCCTCCAATTGATTTTTGACTAAGTGGGAATATCTCTCCAGAAAATCCACCAATGAGGAATGGTCCCAGCAATGGAACCAAAATGTCATCACCAATCCGGCACTATGATAATTCTTCACCAGGAACTCCTCGTGCTATGATTATTTACTAATGCACATCCTTTAGTTTGGTGGATGTAATCTGGAAACAAAACAACAACATAACACAAGAATACCATCGACTATGATAAGACGGAATGATGACAAATCTGAAATATCAAAGTAAATTATAATATTAACATGAAATTGTTACAATCTCACCCATGAGGTACTTCAAGTGTTATTGACTTCACTTGACTTTCACCAAGACTATGGGAGAAACTTTACAATTACACCTCTTAATGGCTTCTTCAACACACCTTTAAACTGATGGCTTCCTTCACACACTTCCTACAATATTTCTCACTACTTCCTTCTATGCTAAATGAGGGGATGGCTCTCTATTTATAGAACTTCTAGGCTTATCCATCTTATCTCTAAGATAGGATAAGAAATCCACTCTGACGAATCATATTTCATACCTTAACTCTTATCTGTATATGTAAGCTTATCCTTTAAGATAAGATAAACCTTATCATTTTACATGGGTTCCACATTTTTAGACTTTTTACAAATAAAATACACAAAATATTTATGACCTCACTCCTTGTCCTTATTACCAATATAATATTTCTAATTCCTAATCATGTAGACCCTACTTCTCTAATTACCCAAACTTTGACATTTTAACATTACCGGACCACTTACGACAAATATTTACTTTTACAACATTCCTATTGTACTTTGATTACCGTACTCCACATTATTGGCGGCGTCTTGATCGACGGTGTCGTTATCTTCTATCGATGCTACTACTAATTATACTTAACCACATCCTATTCCTAATACATACATTAATAAAATAGAAATTATGGAGGAAAATTTTAGTGTCGCAGACCTCGATGGGAGTTATCTTTTGTATTAGAATGATGTGTAGTAAATGAAATAAGGCCTTGATGTTCAAGATGTTTGATTATGTGTGGAAACATATGAAAATAATTATCATTATTTCCATTGATTTGATGATAATTGCAATATGGATGACCTTGATATTTTGCTAACCGATAAGGAGAATAGTAATGAGTAGGCGGTAGAGTGATCAACTGATGACTAAGGAGCTGAATAAGAATTTCATGTTGTATAGTATTATGCTCAAATATGAGAGGCTCAAGAAATGACATATCTTATATTTCATCTTGATGACATATAGTGGACATATATTGCATATAATGCGATTGAGAAGCATCCTTAAGTTGTTGAATTTCATATTTGAGAGATATAATCATGGATTCCATGGCCTTAAATTTATCTTGAAATAAATCATGTAGAGCATGGATTGAGTCCAATAGGGGTTGATTAGATGGAGGATCACTAGGGTCATCTCGATAAATGATTGAATATAGGACTTAATTTATGTGGTGCAATATTTTCATCCAAATGCATGGTGTCTAGCTGTTTTTGCAAAGTAGGTTGGCAATGGGGGTATCTCTTAAGTAAATCAGATAAAGAGACTTGAGCAACTTTGGGAGCCATAATAGATGAAAAATGAGGATCCTAAGTGTGAAATTGGTCGGGTGCACCAAAATGATTAACTAAAATGTGGATATTAATGGAGTTAATCTAACTAGGAACAACATGTAAATACGGTAAAAATAAGTGGAGTAAATGAATATGGAAAATGACCTAAACAAATAATATAATGAAATTAAAAACCTTATATGTAAGAAGAACAAGGAAAATACTTAGATGATTTGGAGGCTAACCTAAACTATGTTGCAAAATGAATAAAATATTTTGGAACCAGGAAAGAACATGCAAAGGTCCTAAAAAGGACATATCCAAACCGATTCTCTTGATAGGGTACCTAGAGAAGGACTAGGGTGCCCACTAGTGCTCGAGTCCGCAGAATGGGTGCTCTAGTATGTGAAAAATATCCTGAACTAATTTTCATAGGTTCAATAGATGATCGAAACCCTTGCTACGTGTCGCATTAGATTCATTTGATGCTACGCTGAATTTTGTTGATAATATAAAATGAATAGAAGACTGCAAAAGATCGGAAGAAGTATCAAAACCTTGAAAAAGAATAATTCATAAGAATAGGTTGGACTGACGTTAGCTACCACAATAGTGGACTTATTAACCAAGTTCTGCACTACATTCCAGACCCAAATGTAGTTCTACCATGTGTGTGTGAATAATGTTCCCTAGGTGCTCTTGTGCGATAATTTTTTTGATGTAAATGAGCTAACTATGTGTAAAATATTTAATAGAATGGTAGATGGAATAGAATAGAATCCTCCCCTATGCTCGTGTGATGCAGATATACCAGCCTTTTTCTCTTATGATAAGTTAGATGGATACAAATGAGCTCTAGATGGATGTAACCTTAGATGATGATAGTAGTGACTAGTGCTTGGTCCCTCATTATGGTCTCATAACTTTATGTTTATAGGGTTCTCTTGATCTAATTTCCTAATTAACCTCGAAATGGTTGACCACTAAAAATATAAAGACCTCAAATAGATAAAAGAGGCTGAAAAGTGGCGATAAAATTAAAAAGGATCGGGGCACCCCTTACGGTACCAAAGCACCTATGAGTGCCCTGATCAAGGCTTAAATTAGGGAAGATGAACGAAATTTATTGGACATGCATGTGGCGGAGGCCGCTAATGATGAAATAAATCAAATAAAAATGGCCAAGAGATGGGGGTTAATTATTGCTTTATTCACTAAAAACACCTCTAAATAGTAGTATGATATCGGGACTAAATATAACCCAAAGTGCGTGATTTTGTGTCTACATAAATGTACACACTAAAATATGGTAACTTGTCGTTGTGCAATGTCAAGTTTGATATTCTATTCTTGCAAAGAAAAATGATCAAAATATTAATCTAATCTCCTCATTCCTCTTACCATTCTATAATGTGTTTATCTATACACTGTTATCTATCATAATTTCTAGGGATATTGTTTCATCAAAGTAACATAAAATATTTCATATTCTTGATAGAAATTTCAGTGCTATTTTTTCTCTTTGGTCGCAAAATGTATAGAATGGACGAGATGTAAGGTTTATTCTTGGCCAACCTATACAATCCCACCCATTCTAAATCATGAACTCTTCCTTTAGTTTAAAATCATCATTTGGGTGATATCATCTACTTAGGGTTGGTCTTATTAGAATATCTCACCTATGGAAGGCTATATAATAAATCCAATATCACTTTATAACAAATTGGGTATTCTCACAAGATATTATTGCAAAATCATTCCAATAACACTCAAAGGATTCCCAAGTCTTTGTAAATTAGTTAATTAGATTACAATAGTCTACCTTTTATATCCCTTACATCTTATTATTGTGTATTTTCCACATATTAGAAATTAATTAGGGTGTAAAAATTTGGTGAACTTGAATCTTAAATCAAATATAAATCTCAAACTCTATCATCCCTAGAGTATTAATGGTTTTAGTTTTTCTATGCATTATTTATATTCCCTTTCATTGTATCAATCGACTTAATCAACGAACTATTGAACACATTGATATTTCACCTCCGACCGATACACAACATGCTCTCATGGCCTCTTCTCCACCCCATGTGTTAGGGTTCCTTCCATTTTTATCACACTATTTGAAATGATTCTCTTTTAATGGAAATAACAAATGAGCATTCTTTTATGATGATCTCAATGATTATGATGATATAGACTAGGAAAAATTAGAAATAGTCTCCAATTGTTTTGCGTAGCTCCATAAAAGTGCTCGTCACATTGATCCTCTTATCCACATTATTCTTGGTAAAAAAATTCTCATGATAAGGAATTGAATGAGTGATCCATTTTGGACTTCTTAATCCCCTTTTTTATCTGTTATGCACACATCAAATATTACTACAACAATAGTTCATATTTCATCGGGGGAATCTAATCCTTAACTTCGTAGTTTTTTCCATGATTATCCCAATGACCAGTACTATCCCCACATCACCTATATAAAATCATAGTTCTTCACATGCTTCTTCTTCTAATACTTAGAATCTCAAATCCCTTTTTCATATTTTATAAGCCTAAAAATTATAACTGGGATAAGGTGCGTCTATTTCTTCTCATACTATGGATTCTAATCATCTACCTCATAACCTAATTAAACCAAAGTAGTGTCATATCCCTTTCATATAATTTTTTTCTCCTACATTTTATATCTTTTATAGAAAGGGTGATCCCTGTACATAAGCTTCATGTTTTCCATGTTGCTTTCTTTGACTATGAATATAAAGATATATTAGTTATCAAGCTCTTTCCTAGAAGTCTTAACGATTATTATTTATAATGGTTTTATGATATTCCCAAAAATTTTGTATAGAATTTCATTCCTTTATCTAATCAATTCCTTGGATAATTCTCTATCAATATAGGAAAAAAATTCCTATTATAAAATGTCAAAACTATCAAAAGGTTCTAATGAGGACATAATTGATTATGCCATATGATATAAGACTATGCTTACTTAGATGAAAAATATTTTTATTTCTACTTTGAACTACAATATCTTCTTACACAAAATATTCTTAATCCCTTACAAGAGGCCCAATTATCATTGATAATTTTCACTCCTTTCACTATATTTATAATAATTTGAAATAATGTGAGGATAAGCTCCTACAAATGAAAAAAACATGTATAATACTCATTCTTTATATAAATTATAACCACAAGTATCAAGAAAAGATAAATTTTAAGAAAAATTATAATGAGGATAAATATGAAGTTAAAGCCCCATTGTTAATGTTGTATCTAAACCTAAAAGATATAATTACAACCCTCATGATGGTATTTCACTCATCTACTTTTTACACCGCAACAAGTGCTTAGATAATTAATTGAGTGTAATCATGTGTCATTTCCTCCATTTCTCAAGGTCAATATAAGTGCACCTCATGGTAAGATATTTAATACTAATTCCCATTGTGATTTCCACTAATGCTGTGTGACTCTACTAAGTTTGTTTTCAAGTTGTAACACATTATAAAAGATCTTCTACACACTATTACTATTGAATGAGATACTCCCATTGAACCAAAAATCTAATAATGATAATACAAAGCTCAAAATATTCAAGTGATCCTCTTCCAAACATGTTATTGCTAAAAATAATTTCTAGGTCCACCATGCCTATTGTAATGTACTTCCTCCCCCTTCTTATGATCACTTATTAGATATTATGATTGATCTTTGTCAAACTATGAATTTTTAGTAGTTATTACTTTTGATGTCATTGATATGGCACATTGTTTTGTTTCTAATACTATATGCATTCGTGATTAGATTGATAATCATCATATATGTAATTTTTGGTTGATATCAATACTCCCCATAGTATGTGCACTTTTACATTGTTACCATCTGTTGGGTACATTGAGAAGGATGTCACCATTGATCCTAAAAATTCATTGGGCATGTTATACTCCACCTCAAATTTGTTCTTGCAATATTCGATATCAAATTATTAGTGTCCTCTTCTCTTACAACATGTGACATGAGTCCACATTTTTGCTAGATTTGCACCTTTGTGGCTATACATTCCATACTTCACTAATGTGTCAATTTTATTCATAATAATCAAATTGTTACAATTAGGGAATTTTATTCGAATATCCCCCATCATCACATCCTGGGAACTTAATACTTACCATTGAAGACACAGTCTCTTCAACCTTTGACTCAATCATCTTCTATGTTTATTACTTTTGTTGGTTCTTCTTACCCTAATCTCCCTTCTACACATACCATATTTTATGCACATATCATTCATTAGCATCACTCGTCTCTCTAGATACTTGAGGGGATTTAATCCCCTTTTCCCCCGCACACAATATGCCTCTTCATGAGGTACTTATTTGGTATCTCTTGTGTTATACCCTCTCTTTTAAATATTTATTTTCAAAGTTCTTGAAAAAACTTAAAATAATCACAGAATAAAAAAACATTCAAGTATGCAAACATAAAAATTAGAGCATGGTCTAGTTTTCTTGACTAGCTTGTCACTTTAAACATGATGTTTGTCACATTGATTTGATATA
Source organism: Taxus wallichiana var. yunnanensis (assembly GCA_018340775.1). NCBI lineage: Eukaryota > Viridiplantae > Streptophyta > Pinopsida > Cupressales > Taxaceae > Taxus > Taxus wallichiana. Next base: position 827,040,348 of record CM031237.1, on the reverse strand, counting down.
TATCATCTCTATCCTTTACATACGTGAATTCACGTAGTATCTTGAGCTTCATGAAGAAGACATAAATATTATTACATGCTAATAAGAGTCTGTTTGGCTCCTTACTCTACTCTCTTGGGGCATCCCTCCACTCTATGTGCGTAACTTTTTCATTATATGTTATTTTTCACCTTATTCATCACACTTGATTACATACATAGTTTTTATTACTATTTATTGGATGATAATGAATAAAAATGCGTTTTTTGTAGTGCATTAATCTAAATTTCTATCTCTATCATTACTAATTACACCCTTTTAAAGATTTATATAGATATTTTGTTATGGAATTAACAAAAACTAAAAAGTAATGTAAGTTAAATATTAAGGATTGTTCGAATTAATTAACTTCCAACATTAACTATTCACTATAAGAATTCCACATTAGCACTTACAACTAGTGTTTACAATATGCTACAATCTCAAATATATAAGAGGAGAGATGTATATAGTTTTATATATTGGTATAGGAGAGATATCGGTGTAAAGGATAAATAAATTGGGAATAATAAACTTATATATACATTTTTCTTAAAATCGTGACACGAAAATGCAGCAAGTACAAAACCATTAGAACTTTCGTAGGATTGGTTGTAAGAAGTTAGACCCGTTTTATGGTCTTTGACCTTCTTGGAGTGAGGTTCTAAAATTTTTCATGCCTTTTCGTGCTCTATAAATATGTCTCTATCAACCCTAAGTGTCACACAATCCTAAAAATATTTAAAATTAGGTGAGTGGAACTCAAACCCTAACCATGGGTGGAAGGCCTTGTAAGAAGGTTATTATTTAGTTTGAAGTGTAATCTATGAACCACCTACGCTATAATTCATCTTAAGAGGCCTCAAACCACATGTAGTTTTCCACCTAGCATGTGATACCTATATGAATGCAACTAGATTCACTTTAAACATGTTTGAGATGATTGTTCTATTTAGGAGGCATTGAGTAGGGATATTTAGTACTTGGAAATAAGGGAGAATGAACTACTTTATCGGGTTAAGTGCTTTAGAATTGGTAGTGGATTCCCTAGTGGATGTGAATAAAATTTCAAAATATTTAAGGAGACTTGGATTATTTTTGTGCTATTATTTTTAATAAGAGATATTGAGAGTGATAGATAGTGAATGAGGTGATATAAAGTTTCTTATATATGGCTTCGATGGTAATTTATCCTGTAAAGGATAACATAGGAAGACCAAAGAACAAATAAAGATATTGTAATAATAGTTGGAATATGTGTGATTCCAAGACCATATAGGTTATCCAAGTGTAGAAATTACATCCTAATCATATTGTATTATTTTATATAGATAGGATGTTTGTGAAATTTAGAAGTTGCTTCATGATAAGAATAGGTTAATCTTGATTTTATACATTTATCTTTACAATGTGAAAAACATAAATGTGCAGGAATAAGAAAGTTAGAAGAGAGATAGCATAGTGTATCGAGTGTAGATAATATGAGAGTTATTGTCTTAGCCATAAATGATAGTCATAACCAACAAAGTGTCAAAATGATAAATTTCCAAATTTGATTGTTTAGAATTAATATTATTGTTTTCTAAATTTCAATTCTCTTTTGTTATCACCGCTTATTTATGTGGATTCATTCCTAGGTTTCTTATTGCATGAATTCAATCTATTGTCTTCTCTACTTTTCATGATATGACTAGTTTTTTATATGAACTAAGGGCCTTGTTTGCCTTGTGACACCATGGGTGTCCCATTTTATGGATACATATTTATATTATATTTATGCAATTGTTTCTCTAGATATGGAACTTTGTGCCTTCTAATGCGATTATCTTCTAACATTGTGGGTGTCCCATATTTATAAATTTATTCCTACATATGACTATGGTTCTACATGTTAGTACTTACTTGATTTGTACATTATTATTGATATTTCTCTATTATTGTTATCTTAAAACATACTTGGATCATACTATGATGATTACACTAGTTTTTCTACGGATTCTAACATGTTTACTATGTTATTTATATACTTTATTTTACTATGGGTGTAGGACATGTTATTTTTCAATGAGCATTACTATTTCTTCATATGCGTATTATTGATTATTTATCATTCCATATTACTTTTTCTCCATGTCATGGTTTCTTCCATGCCCAACTCCTTTTGTAGTACATGTTTACAAAGGATGCCACTATCTCGAGACTTCAATGTGACCCTAAGTAGATCATCGGACATATATCATACATGGGTACACATCTATTATTGTTAGACGTATCCTCATATGTTTCATCACATGTGCCACGAAAAAGAGGGGAATTTATCATGATATTTCTATATATATATATATATATATATGAACATGTTTTTATAGGGTTTATATACATATAAAATTCACATATATTGGAATGTGGATAAATTAAACTAAGGTCAAAATTATACACTATAATTAGGACCATGGTATGGTCTTGACCATTCTATATATTCCCAGATAGAGGGTAGTTTCATTCAGTTTTTCATTTTATTTACAACATTTATACACAATTACAAATACATATGACACATTTTAGATCGCATTACATAGGGCATGATTACTCCATTCCTTCTTTACAATATTATTTAGATGTAGTTATACAACTAGGTTTGAGGGTATGGGCCTCTTTCTCTCTTTCAATATTTCAAAAATATACATAATCATTTAAGATAGAGTAGCTCCTTAAGGGAAATAGAAATGTTCATTGCTTCCTAGGTTTTATTTTTTCAAGTTAGAGAATAATGGTCCTAGATTTGTCTGTGATGGTGTGGTTTTGGGTTTAGTGGAAAGCCTAGAAGAAAGTGATACTCATATATTGATATTATCTCTTCTCTCACTAGATTCTGAATAAGGAAATCATTAAAGTAAAATTGTCATCTTCATAGGTTTCTCTTTCCTTCTCTCTCATAAAATTATAAAATGGGGAAGGTGTTGAAGCACCTACATATTTCATTGTCCACATCCTTCATCTTCTCTACAATCTCCTTTTCCACAAAATTGGTGATTAATCAACCTCAATCCTCGACATGTCCAAATAAAATTCCAAATCACCAAGCCATAACAAAATGGGATCTCCTCCCTTCATAAAATGAATAGAATTATTCCTTCCATGTTATGCATCACCTTTGCATACTTTTTTAAATGTTCAAAGTTACAATGCAATATCTATATTTTGAGTTAAAATTGAGTTTCTATCATATAAAATGACAACACTCTATGTTGTATGTTTCATGATGGAGCATGCTAACACTAACACATCATGAACTCCCTTTAGAGAGATGGTACATTTTCTTGTAAATGCATGTATGTTTCTTCATCAAACATGTAATTTTCAATTAAACACTTTAAGGGGGTTAAATGTAAAAACTTAAATATAGTATCTTTTCCTTTTGCAATGCTAAGTTTTATCTTTCATCCTTTCTTAGACAAACTCACACATTCATAATCCAATCTCCTAATTCCATTTTACACTCTAGAACTTTCTCTTCTTTAAACTATCCTTTGTCATTAGTTATGGGAATATTCTTTCATCAAAGTGGCATAAAACATATGATATTCATGAAATAACCTTAAATTATAGTGTTTCTCTATTTGGTTTAAAAATGTATGGAAGGGTCAATATGTAGGGTTTGATCTTGGATAACCTATATACTCCCACCCCTTCACAATCACCAACTCTTATTTTATTTTTAAATCATTCTTTGGGTTATTTCATCTTCCTAGGGTTGTTATTACAATATCTCACTTGCAGAAATCTATATAAACATGACATTACTACTTTATAACTCACATGACATTCTCATAAGATATTATTGCAAATAGCTTTATGAGAGAACTTAAAGAGTTCTAAAATAATCATAATTAAACTTCAAATCATCTAGGCTAGACCCTACTACAAGTATGAAGCACTTAACCAAGTCAAGGATTCTAGCTTCATCCATCTACAAACATGCAAAGATCATAGATTCACGTCTTAACAATAACAAAATGACTACAAGAAATGCACTAAGGTCTCAATCAACAAATATTCATATCAAAAAATTGAGGAAAACTACATTTCAGTACTAGTAATATAATGGGAACATTCTATACTATGTAGTTATCCCTCTATCTTTGTATCAAGAGATATGAGGGTACCCCTATGAGTTGGTTAGCTATACACACTTGCAAAATTACCTAGGAGAACTACATGAGTCTTGATTTTGCAACAAGGATATGTAGTGTAGTGTTTGAATTAGTTCAAAAAATATGAGTCTAACCTCTAAGGATGTTTTAGCATCAAACGAAAAAACTTATTGTCTCATTAGTTTTCTACTTCTCTTATGAAGTGTTTTATAGGTTACTAGGGTTTTTAATTTATTTTAGTTTACTATAGGTCATCTCAAAGTTTTGTGAATAAGGGAAAAATACAATGAGCGTCATTTCCAGATAATAGAGAAGTATATAGAAAGTTGTAGATCTAAATTGTCTTAAGGTATTAAATTGTATAGTACCTGGTATAGACAACACATCTCCTACCTAAACCTAATAAAAAATTTATGGTTTTGAACCTATTTAGTTTCTAGTGTTACAATTTCCCTTGCAAAATCTATAGTTCCATATCTTCATGTTACACGTCCATGAAAATCTAGCTCATTCTTGAATAATCTTGAACAATATGTCATCTTATGTATTTGAGAAAGTACTTACTATTCATTAATTATTTCAATCATTTTAAAATTTAATTCATTGTTCTAGTAATGTGTAATTTATGTTCATGAGTTAATTAGATCATAATAGTCCACCTATTGTGAACCCTTACATCAATTTATTCTAGTGTATTTTCCACATCATACAAATTAATTAGGGTGTAAATAGTAAATTGATTGCATTTACAAAATGCAATGTCCACTTTTATGATGGTACTCTTTTATGAGTTTATTTTGTTGAAGGTGAAGGGCGGGGCCAAGTTTGATAGGTGGTCATACCCGATGATAAACCTTTTAGTATTTTATGACAATTCCATACATATTTTGGAGTAATTTTGTCTCCATCCCAACACCATTTTGGGAAAACAAATTGAAAGCATGAGATTTTTCACTTTCTTTGCAACCATGTGACCCACATGTGCTAAAAATTATTTTTCCTTGTAATTTGTATTGTGTACCTAAACATGGCCTTATTATCATGACCTTCTTAAGGATGTTTTTGTCTCAAATTATGCCTTTCATTTTTTCTTGTGCTATTTTTAGTTAGTTTCATTTGTCACTTCCCACCTATGAATCTTTTTTTAGATATCTTCTTTGGCCCCTTTTGAACTCCATACTACATTTAATGAAGGAGTCTCTTTTTGATGTGCACTATGATTTAAATTTATCTTAGTCTAATTTTGTGTTCATTTTGTTCTATTCACATATTTCCCAACACCAACAATGAAATCCTTGTAGTGATTCTCTTGTTTTTACAATCTTTGATAGTTTCAAATTCATTTTGTAAGATTCTCTTTTCTCTATATTTGTACACCTTTATATGTTACTTCCCTCCTTGTCTAAGTTTATTTTGGGAGCCCAATTTTTTTGTTATTAGGTTTTTTTCATATTGAAATCACACTCTTCATGTATATTTACTCCATCTATTTAGCATTACAAGGTGTTTCATGTTGTAGTATTACTTTCTTTGGAACTAATGTGTATCTCTCTTCGTATCTTTATACGAGAACATCTCAACATCTACTTTTGGAAACTCTATGGTGATAAATAAACCATCATATTTCATAATATTTTGTAGTATTTAATTATTATTGTACTTTCAAGTAGTATATTTGTGACACATAACAACACTATTTTTATGCAAATGTTGATTACTTTGCACTTATTGTGTTTGATTAGCTCATTATTCTGGTTTCCAAGACATATTTTTGAGGAATTTGAGCCTCGTTTTTATATAGCCCACTTATATTGTACTTAAGGGTGGTTTTGGTGCACCATATTATGCACTTTTATTAAATTAACTTAGAATTGTTTACTATTCTATAGTTCTTGATTAAGATAAAATGTAATTTATATGCCTAAAATAAATGTCATAGATGAAGTAAATAAATGAAAATGAAATATAGGAATTATACCTAGGTAACTAAGTAATCAATAATGAAACCTTGATTGCAAAGAGAGGGTAAAAAACCTTAGCTAATTCGCATAGTTATAGAGAATTCACAGAGTTGGAAAGTTAGAAGATGTGAAGCACAAATTGTCATCTTGGAGCACAAAAATGTAGATCCGAGGAGATAGGCTAGAATAGAGCACCTGAGAGAGGGACAAGGACGCCCATGGGTGCCTAAGACCCGTTTTTAGGAACTTGGGTTTGTGGAAATGCTCAAAAATCCTCCTTTGATGTGTCATAAGGTGTTCTCATTTAGTCATCTTTCGTCTCTCAAGTTGCACAAAAATTTATAAGGTCATTTGAAAACATGAAATGAAGTATAGATCTGCAAAACCCTAACCTAGATATCAAATCGTAAAAAGAAAGATGTTAAATGAGGGTTAGATTGTTCTTAGCTGTCAAAATGGTGAACTTACAATTGAGCAATGCACTATATCTTAGACCCAATGTAGTTTTGTGTGTGTGTGTGTGTGCGGAATTGTGCCCTATGTTTCTCTTATGTGCGTCACACTTGGAATAACAAGGAATTAGCTAGATGTGGAATGTAGTAAATGTGTACATGGAATAGAATGAACTTCCCTCATATAAAGTGTGATGCAGAAAACCAACCCTTGTGTCCCTTGTGATGGAGCTCTTAGATGCCTTGATGGATGTAACCTTATGTGGTGATATATAGTGCTTATTACTTGGTCTTTTATTATGAACACATAAATTTATATTTATATGATTCCCTTCCTTGAATTTTGTAATTAACCTGAAAAGGAAAACTACCAAAATGATAAGATTCCCAAACATCTAGAAAGGACCCAAAAAGTGTGAGCAAAGTACAAAGGGGACAAGAGCACCCATATGGGATGAGGGTGCCTAGTGTTGGCATCCTAGATGGGTGCTTAGTGTCCTAGGATGACAAATGTTGAAGAGTAAAAAGGTAAATGGAGAAGTAAGTGCAAGAATAAAAGTAGTAATCGAAAGAAAATAAAGGTGACCAAATATATGGGTTAATTAATACATTTCTCACTTAGGAATCACATGAATATTATTATGTAATCGGGACTAGATAATTACCCATTGTACATGATTGTGTGTCTACATTTGCCCTGAATTTATGTTGGTTAGTAGTAATCTTAGTAACATAAAGTAGATAGATATGTATACTTGATAACCATGTAGATCGATGACAAAAGCGTGTTGAGGGACTATTAAAAGTGTGGAGTGACAAAAATTTTAAATGTGGGTGTTAAGGATGAGGAAGTGTAAAAGTGATGATGAAAATGAACCTAGGCGGAAACACATGTGTAGATGTCATGATGTACCTGTTGTCCATGTCAATGTTGATGTTTGTGATGTTATTGACTATCGCTTCCCATATGGAAGGAAATGAAAAAGAGAAGCTAATAAGTAGTCAAATACGCATGTATATGATCAAAATATGTAAAACGTGTGTAAGGAAAGTATGTATTTTTTTTTAAAATGTACAAAAGGAACATTTGTACCTAATTTGTGATTAGGAAATAGTGTAGAAAAGGATCCTATAGATGATGTCAAAGCACAAGTTTTTCATACGATATAATGCCAATGAAATGGAAGAAGTGTAGGGAGAATAGTCTAGTGTCATCCTCCAACCTTTAACTACTTCCTGTTGTGTAAAACAACATTGTAGATGGTGTGTATAAACACATGTGCTAAGGACCCAAGTTTTATTCTAATCCTTGTAAAAGCTGATGTGTATGGATTTCTATAGATTATGTTGAACCACCAATCATTTTGTAATTACCCCCTAGTCTTAGGTATCAAATAAAGGCTTTTGTATTGCTTGCCCTGGTTTCAAGCATCTAGGAAAGGCTCTTGTCTTAAGGACCTATTGTCCACTCAAAATTCCCCGCTCTGATAAGAGTAAAAATTTCAAAATTTTGAGTTTAAGTGTTTTTCTCTGAAGTGCCTAAGTCGTGAAATTGAAAAAATCTGTGTTTTGGGTCATTTTGTGTGATTTTCGGGCCTGTCGGAACTTTTTGTCCCAACTGTCCCAAGTACGAAAGTGCACTCTTTTGTTCCCCGATCGGCCGAAATCCCCAAAGTTGTCCCATTTTCGGGCCCGTCGGAAAGTTTTGTCCCAAGTGTCCCAAAACTTATTGTGCGAGTTGTTCCAATTTCGGCCGAAACACCCGAACCGCGTACTTCGCACTTTCATGTCTCAAATGTCCCAAAGTTAAAAAGTGCGAGCTTTCCAATTTTCAGCCGAAACTCGAGTCGCGTACTTGAGCTCCTTGTCCCAAATCGAAAAATGCAAGTTGTTTCAATTTCACCCGAACCGGCCAAACCGCGTACTCCGGAACTTTTTGTCCCGAATGTCCCAAGTCCAAACGGGCCCACTGTTCCATTTTCGGCCGAATCACCCGAACCGCGTACTCCGCACATTTTCGTCCCAATCGTTCCAAAAAGCATTTGTGCATCCTCTCCCTGTTTCACCCGAATCGGCCGAGCCGCGTGTTTCGCGCATTCGCGTCTCACATGTCCCAAGCGTACCAAGTGTCATTCACACTTAGTTTTTCCCGCTCACTCCGAGTATGATGCTATTCAAATTGGTGGTTGTGTATTCAATGTGCATTAAATTCATTCCTCTCTCCAAACGGCTATATAACGAGCATTTCCCCTTTGCATTTTTCGCATTGCTTCCATGCTATCTTTGCTCAAACCCTTGCAATTTGAAAACCTGCATGAAATATCCCCTCCCTTTGCAAATTCCTTCCCGAGTCTAGGTTGCAGCTCCGAGACTATCAATATGAAGATCAAGTTTCAGGGACAGGAGCAAATTTCTCCGCTTGAGTCTGCTGTTAGCAATATTGGGGACAGCGAAGCTCGTCATCTCGACTTCGGTGATTTTTGGGCAAGAATGGCAGATGCAAACCCTACACCAATAGCACAAACGATTCATGATAGTGGTTTGGCTTTTGCCGGTGGTTTCCCAATCTCAGTACAGTGTGCTGATACTGTGCTTTCATGCGGAGCTCACTTCGACCCCGCTTCGAGCGAATTGACAAATGTACATGGGGAACTCATTGCCAAGCTGGACGCTGCCGCCATTGGCGCTGCTCTGAGGATTCCGGAGTTGGACAATGCTATAGTCGTCTCCCGGGATCAAGCACAGACCCTATTCGATCAAGACAGTGACAAATATAAGGCGCGAGTGGCGAAGTCTTGGTTGAAGAACCCTAAGAAAGGTGCTTCTCGCCTAACCAAAACCCTCTTCCGGGTAGATTTCAATGAAGAATTGTCAGACTTCATAATCCTGCTGGCTCGGGTTATGGGTTTTCCCTCCACCAATGAGTTTCATTTCTGGATGTGCCCGCTCATCAGCATGGTGTGCGAGGGAACACAAAACATCAACTGGGCAGAGATCATCAGTATGAATTTGACGGAGCAGCTATCCAACGTTCAGCAAACAAAGAAGTTCTATATGACTTCATACCTGATGTATACCCTAGCAGCATCAAGGCAGTGGTTTGGTTTCTCCTATATAGATGCACACAAAGATGATCCAGTGTATGCCTATTGCCCGCAGTTCACCCTAGAGACCAGCAATCGTAATTTCAGAAGGGTCAATGACGCTTTCACCATGTACGTGGTTAGATTGCTCAAAGGTGATACTGCTAGAAGGTTTTCAGAGGAAGCCATGAACCTGATATCGCAGTATGGAGCCTATTTCATCCAATTCAGGAAATTTTCCTATATCAGGCTTGCTGGCTATGAAAGCACTCCTTTACGGCTTCCCATGTTCTGCAATGATAAAATGGCCTTGATAGAAATATGCAGGAAACTAGACAAGTTGCACAGAACTTGCAGAGATAAGAAGATTTCTGGCTTGCACTTTCCCATCTCTCTGGGAAACTACACATGCAAAACAGCTCTGGATGCTCAGAACATAGAAAGAGCCCTGGTCCCTATCACTGTTCATTTCTTCAAGCCAAGAACCTGCTTTGACTTGAAGAAGTTTATTGAACAGAACATCAAGATAATCTACCATCATAGGGCAGATACAGAAGACTACTGGGCTGACTGTGCAGATGATTTTGAAGCCAGGAGAAGGCATTGTGGCAGGTTCTCCCTGCAATTGATTCAAGAACTCGGTCTGTACCAAGTTCCTGAAGGTCTCCAGGATGACAATTCTGACCTATACTCGTATGAGTATGAAAATGTGATTAAGCACACCCCTCTGGAGGACCTGGATTGGAACAGGAAAGAGAGGGATGATCTGGCTGAGATTCTTGCTCCAGTCTTAGTCAGGACTAAGGTCTGGTTCAGAAGAAGATCCGAGAATTCAAGAGGCACTCAGAAGAATCCTCCTCCAAGGATGATTCGACACCAATAAGAGAGGCATCAGTTCCAAGGTCTGAAACACCAATGCAAACCCCTCCTGCCTCATCAACACAAGGACCTACTGAATCTACTCCCTCTTCATCTACCCAGGTATATAAGAAGAAACTCAAAGAGGTAAAGAAGGAGCCTGCAGAGAATGACCCTCCAAGAAAACAGGCAGAGTTGCCTATAGGGCCAGAGAACATCATTGTTCTCAGTGAAAGTGAAGAAAGTGAGATGCCAACTCCTGCAAATGTTCCTGAAGATCCAACAGATAAGGACAAGGAGGTCCAGAGCACTGAACTTCCAGGTGCTACTGATTCTTCTACCGCTATTGCCTCTAGTGCTCTACTCACATCTCAGCTTGAGTCAACAGAGTGCATGAGACCCGAGTGTCATGAGCTCCCTGTCTCTTGGTCCCCTTGCTTCTCCTGCAGATTCTTCTTCCTCTTTTGCTTGGGTGCAACCTTTGGTTGACAAAAGGAAGAGAAAATCCTCCTCTCAAAGCTTGGGACCAAATTTCGATGCTGTTGCAGCCTTGTTGGGCACCACTCCTTCTCGTGCCAAGAAAGCCAGAACCACTTCCAGAATAGTGTCTGATGCCCAAGGTCAGCAATTCTTGGAGATTGCTAAGCCTACAGTAGACAAATCAGAATCAGACTTGCTGGCATCTGACTTGGAGCTTTCAAGAATCCCTATGGGAGAGTCTACTCCTGAAGGTGAAATTCACAACCTCTAGGAAAGCAAATCACAAGAGTCATTGGAAGGGTAGAGAAAGGGCAGCAAACTATTGAACAGTTGGAAGAACAAGCCTAGATTCTCACAGGTTTCATCAAGTCTCTTTTATCTAAGGATAAAGTCTTGGACCCTACCCCATTGACTACTCTTCCACCTCCTGTAATTCTAAGCCAAGATGAAGTGCAAAGTA